>CM021108.1:234170321-234196279 GCA_007115665.2 Sequoiadendron giganteum | reverse complement strand
AGGAGAGAGAGAGAGAGAGAGAGAGAGAGAGAGGAGTGATTGAGTGAGAGAATTGAGAGAGATAGAGGTGGGGAGAGAGAGGGAAAGAGATAATATTTAAATATTTTATATATTGGTAATATATATATATATATATATAAATATTTATAGATTAACTAAAATATTGAAATAATATTTAATTATTATACATTTAATAATATATTATTTATTAAATACATAATTCGGTAAGAGATTATCATAAATTGTATATTAAATATATTACATTATAAACTTTATTGGATATTATATATACTAAATTATAAACTTTATTATATATTATATATATTAAACTATAAACTTTATTGCATTTTAAAATCATATATTAAAGATCGTATAATTTTTTTTAAACTCATATCTAAAACGTATCATATATCAAATTCAAATCAGATATCGGATTTGAATTGGATATCCGATATGCTGACAAAAAATTTAATGCCTAGGGATTAGGCTCAGTATTAGGCTCTGGATTTGGTTCAAAGATGCCAATCCTAAAAAGTCAACATGTAAAACGTGTTTAACAACTTACCTTGCTTTTCCAGACTTCGCCCATGTGGCTGACGACTTTTATTTTACCCAAAATTGATGAATCGAAAAGGGTTTGTAAAGTACCTTCTTAGCTTTCTACCAATATAAATAATATTTTACTTAGAATCTAATAAATAATTATTATTATTTTTTTATTGGAATTACGACTAAAGTCCTGATTGATAGTCTGATAGAAAAACATATATAGCTTTCAAATGATATCACATTTTTTGAGTCCAAAACATGTGTCACATTCTATGCTTGGCATGCTATAGGATTAAAAAAAAAATGAATTTCATGAAGTTTTGACCAAGTTAAGGTGGTCAGACATATGAGTTTTTATATTTTTTAAAAGTTGTAATAAAAAATTCTTAATTAATTATTTATTTGAAAACAAATTACAAAAAAATATGCATCACATCTAGACATGAGTCCTCTACTTATATCTAAAATCTTATAAAACAAATATTATCATTTTATTATGGTTAGGGTGGTCAGACAGACACCTACTTCTTATTTTTTCCCTGAAATTTTAGTACTACTGCATTGAAATTTCAAATTTTCACCAAATAGGATTTTTTTTTTCCAAAAATTAACCTAGTAGTTTAGAAACTAAATTCAATTTTCCAGAGATTCTATTCTTACATATTTTTGAAATAATATATATAACTTATTCAAATTTTTATGTCAAGTTGCCCAACTTTGATTTTCTGAATTTTCATTGCACTTAAGGGCTTGTTTTTTCGATGATGATCTTGCACATACCCTACTGTGACCTCTATATTCATAAAGTGTGAGAAATATAAGATTTCAAAATACATCAAAATCAGATCAACCAATGACTTATCCTCTTCGAGTAAAATATCCAAGTTACTTGACACTTACAAAAGACCTTCACTGTCCACTCTAGAGACTTGATTAAATTTTATCGAAGAAATAATTGGAACAACCCTTGGCAATATAAAACAGATTTTTACACCTACAAACATGCCCAGCAATAGGTGAAGGGGACCCCACAAAGAAGCAAAGCGGAAAAAGGAAGAAGCAAACATAAAGAAAAATAATCTAAAGAAACAACCCTAAACTAACCAAAGTGGTAAAGCAAAAGAAAAATCAAAGGAAACTACTCTAAATAAATCTAATGTATGAAAAACCAACTAATCTAACAAAGGTAGGAAATTGGAGTATGTACAAAGAGACCTACACTACTCGAACCAAGCTATGTATAAGAGGTTCAAAATGAATCATGTTCAGAGAAGGAAAATTAACACTCACTCCTGTAGGATTTTGTAATGTATGCACAAGTAGGTGAGTGATCATTATAATCCCAAGCAACATGAATTCATCTTTATATTTAGAAAGATAAAACTCCATATCGCAACATTCGAATTAAGTAACACATTCAGGAAGAATCAACAGATGAGGTAGTTCATGAAACCCATGGTCAATCCACAAACAAGTTTTCCTTCCCTCATTCCCATAATTAAAATTTTAAGAATTATCATTCATGAGAGCAAGGAAAGATAGAACATGGATGTCATCATGCGAAGGGAGTAGTATCCTTTGATTTGGAGTGTGTGTGGCATGAATAGATCATGCATCAGCAACCTCTCAAGGATGAAGTTGGTGGTACAACATCCCACTTGCCTTATGAATCTACAAATCACAATCAAATTGATCCGATAGTAGAAATTGTAGAAAAATAAAATTTTCAAATTCAAGGAACCTTTTAACTGATTTCTAGTATGCATAAGGCTAGGAAAAAAAATCAGCACACACCACTTCCAAGCCCTTAGTGGGATCAACAACCTCCATCAGTTGTTATTTGAGGAGATATACACTATCATGTTGGTCATCTATGATCCTAGTGCCCACTTGATTGATATCTTCAAAAGGAAGCATATTGTCCCATCTAATTTCCCTCATGTTGATCTCAATTTGTTTATGGTTCATGTAATAAAAACATGATATGGATGAATCTTCCTCGTTGAAGCTCTCAGAATGTGTAGGAGGATCAACAATGGAAAAGGAGGAAATACTCTCACTTGCAGTTTGTAGTTGACAAGGTATATCCTCTTTGTGGGTAGCCTCCAAGACCTCCCTGACTTGGTCTTCTTCTCTTTGTAGCTCATGTGGCTCCTCAAGAGATTCACTTGTTTCCTCTTGTTCATTGTTACTATAGATGGAAGCAGAGCCCCTTTTCCAATTTGGGAGCTTGAATTTTTTACCATCCAAAGGTTCAGGAAACATGTCCTCATCACTAGCAACCTCTGAAATATACTCTTCCTCAATGTCGCTATGCCTCTGTGGCACAATTCCAAGTGGGAAGAAATCAGCAAGTAAGACTAGTTCATCAAGGGGATTGGGTTATGGCAAGTGATTTCCCTTTGAAAGACCTCCATAAAGCCTATCATCAATCATGTATAAATTCTCCACAAGAGGGGAGGAATCTCGAGGATAGATAGATAACTCTCCCATTTTATCTACTTCATCATCTAGAGGTTTGGGACTATGTTGTTCTTCTTTCATTGTTGTCCCAACATCCTTTTAGAAGTTGCACTCAGCCAAGTCATCACTTGGTTCCAATTCTTTGAGTTTTGTCTCAATCTTTGAAGAAACTTGTGAGTGTCATATTTGATATTAACTAACAAGAAAAAACAAAAAAGTGTTAAACATATTAGAAATCAAACAAAACACTCCCTATGAAATTCTTTGACCAAAAAGACAAGAAAACATGATAAAAATTTGAAATAAACCAAAAAATGCATGTAATCTAGTCTAACATAAGAAAACCTACATCCCATAAGGGGAGTGGTGCTCCTTTTATGTGAAAAGAAAGCCCTCTCCCAATCCCTTTGATAAGCTTTGATGTTCAATGTGATTCTAAGTATGAAATTCATTCCAAATATTGATAAATTAGTTAGAAATGATAAAAATGGTAATGGCTATGAAATAAAAATGGCTATACTGATAATGCTTGAAGTTGTGGATCCATATTGTGAAGAGAATGCTTCTATTTATAGAGCTCAAGGGTTGAAGATTGAGTGGAATTGGTGAATGTGCCAAGTGTCACAATTCTATTGGAGGAAGGTGGAGTATGTTTTGGGAAATGTGTTGACGGATGGGAGATGTAAGAGGAATAAATGAGAATATAATAGGATTTGAAAGGTTGTAAGAAGAATTTAATGAATGTGGTTGAGGATTTGAGAGGATGTAAGAGAAGTAACTATAAATGTAAGAGAAGTTATTGAGGATGTAAGAGATTTCTGAAATCTTTGGAGGGAAATTGAATAGAGGGTGGTTGAGAGGAATATTCCTTGAGACATGCCCTTGTGAGGATAAATAGAGGAATTAGATAATTAAAAGAAATTAATTTCATTTGCAACTTGGTTAGTTGACCATGGATTGATTGAACTCTTGAGGAGTTAAAAGTTGAAAGATTTGTTAATACTGATTAGAAAGTGATTTAGGATTAATTAATTGGAATGGATTAGATGATTGTGAAATTTTATTTGATTTATTTAATCAAATGAGAGGAATTAGGAGGATTTAATTAAATATGATGAACATTATTCAGAAGAAAGGTGAATTAATCAATAAATTTAATTGTTTGATTAATAGCTAAATTTACTGACCTTAACTAAATAATTTTGATTATTTAGTTAATTGGTTAGTTCGATGTGATTTAGGAAGAAATGGTGTTAATTTATTAGAATCAGATGCATAGTTTCAATTAGGAGTTTTTATGTTTCTACATTTTGCCCCTCTTTGAAGTAAGATACCTGTTGTGTTGGCTCAAAGAATAACTCTTCCATGATCAAAATTCAATTTTTTTTAATTTTCTTGAATGCCCTACTACTGCCCCAGTGGAAGGAATTGTGCTGCTACACTGCTCCCTTGAGAGGTCAGGTGAAAATTTAAAAATTAGGTCAAGTTCGTGAAAAAGGTTCAACAAGGTTTCAGGCATAGAAAATAGCCCATAGAATGTGAAAGACAGACAGAGCGAGGGCAGCTTGGGGTACTGATGGTGCACTAGACACCTTTTTTTTATTATACAACCTAATTTATGATGTGTATATATTCATTGGCTGAGTTTTGATTAGCCTCTTGTATATTCGATGATGACACTATATATCTGATTCTGATGTATCATGACATTCAACTTTTTTGATATATATGAGATGGTTGAAATGATTATATGATGTGATTTTATTTTACTTTATGTGTTATGGATGCATATGCTATAGATGGATGCATTAATGATTATGATGTGATGCTTTATTCCTTATGATGCAATATTGTATGATGATATGAATACTTATGTATGATAGATCTATATGGATACATGTGATGTTATTGATATATGACGTATGTAATGCATATGTAATGTATAGATGTGATTGTATGATTATGATGTCATGAAAAACTTAGAATAAAAAATCTATATTATGCTAATGATAATGCATGTGAGGTGGATGCAATGTGTAGACATGGAAAATGTACAATTTCGTTTTGGCACACTTGATCTTGATTACTAACAACATTTCTTCCTGAATCATATTCTCAGCATTTCATCATAATTTTGTCTCTTAATCCAATGAATCATTATTCATTTGATTAGGTCTACCACCTTGTTTGATTAAATCAATCAATTTAATTTAATTAACCTTACATTTCTGTTTAATTAAATAAATCATTTTATTTGATTAAAATCCCTAAAGTCCTCTTATTAAATTTAATAAATTAAACCTTATTTGATTTAATCTAACATATTCCTCGTTAAGTTAAATAAATCAAATCATTTATTTAATAAATCATTTCCTCTCAATTCTGATTTAAATTAATTCATCTATTTGAGTCAAAATTGTCAAAACATCTAATTCTTCATTAAATTAATCAAAACCTTGATTAAGTTAATCCCTCTCACTAAAATTCTCTAGAGAATGCAACTTGCACAATAAATCAATTACTTTGATTTATTTAATTCTCTATTTTCCCTCACATGGCATGAAAAGGGAATATTCCCTCATTTGAATTCAAAAGAGCCAAGTGGACTTGGTCCTTCCAACAAGGCATTTAAGGCCTCTTACATGTCCTTGGCCTTGAGCTAGGTGACATTAACTTCATTTCCGTTCCCTCTTCAACAAGTCATTTCACAAATTCAAATTCAAACTAATTGCATTTATTGGTACTTTGGCCAAAATGTGCACAACCATCAACCATTCACATCTTGACAAGTGGCACTTGGCCATTGGATGTTGAATGATCCCACATTGCTCAAAGCTTGCTCTTTCTTCCAAATTCAAATCTATTAATTGGAGGCTTCTCTCCTCATTTATCATCCAAAATTACATGCAAAGTTACTCTCTTCACATTGAGAGCTAATTTTGCCCATTAACACTCAAGCATTCATCATCTTCAAAATTTGTAACAAGGCAATGCTCAAATCTCTTTGGGAGATTTGACCATTTCTAAATCACTCACATTTGCAACTTAGGAGTTGGGAAAGGGCCAATTTCAACATTCAATTGGCACCAATTCCCCCATGGGATCACAATTGTATTTGCTTAATTAGGATTAACTCTCATTTGTTTAAGTTTTATTCTTCATTTCTTCTTAGTTTAAGTTAAATAGATGGATTTTATGGGGAATCTCTCATGCTTGTTTGCATATTGAGCTAACAATTTGACATGTTTGTTTCTCTTATGCATTTGCAGGATTAAGGGTTCACACAATGTAATGTTATGTTTATTTCCATTTTCACTATCTTTTCTATATGCAATATGATGATGCATTATGTATGCATGATGTGGTGATAATGGTTAATTGATGGGTGAAAAAATGCCAATGTGTTGTTTATGAGATGTTTAGAATAACAAATCTATATTATGATGTACAATGCTTCCTATTATGATGATATGTATGTCGTATGCTAATGATTTGTGGATGCAGGATGGATGCAAATGGATTTTTATTTTGAATGTCATGATACCATGTTAGTATTAGTATATGGAGAAGATAGAAGAAATATGAATCAACCCTTGAGTTCGAGATGATGTAGGAGTCCAACAAGTCTATGAATCATTAAGACTTGATTAGATTAATGATGAGTGATGATGATTTGTTGCTTATTAGGGATTGGGAACATAAAGGGCTTACTTTCCTTATTTTTGATTACACACATAGATACAATGCATCAAGGTATAAAAAACATAAATGGCGTTGTACCTAGTGAGATGGACTTTGACTTGATAATCAGATAGGAGTACTTTTGTTCACACCCGACATATGAAACCTTATTAGGATGTATTTCAGGTATTTCAAACTGGTGAGCCTTATTTGGACCTCATGCCAACATGATCAACACACAATAAAGTTAGTCAAGTTAGCAAAGACAAATCAAGCTCCCTATGAAATTCTTGATCACATTATGACAAGAAAACATGATAATGAAAGCACACAAAGAAAGCATACAAGCATGTAAACTTATCTAAAACAGACCGAACCACAATCCCATAGGGGGATTGGTTCTCCTTTGATATGGAAAGAGAGCCCTTTCCCAATCCTTTTTGATAAGCTAAAGATGGTGATGAAGATGCAAGTGGCTATAGTGCAAATTCCCAAGATTGTAGATGGATTATGGAGTAGAAATGCCTTGTATTTATAGATTCAAGAGTTGAAGAATGAAGAGATGGGAGGAATGTGGGACTAAGGAAGAGCCAATGATATTGTGACACTTGTCACATGGCTAGTGGAGAAAGGTGGAGCATATTTTTTAAAATGTGCATGGTTAATGCAAGTGGTTGAGGATTTCAGAGGTGTAAGAGGCATTAAATACATATGGTTGAGACATTTTGGAGGGAAATTTGTTTGGGCAAGAAAGTCAAACAAATCAAGTTAATGAGGGCATATTCTCAAAGAATATGCCCTACTGAGGGAAAAAGGGGTAATTAGGTAATTAAATAAAATGAATTTCTTGTGCAAGTGGGTGGGTTAGTCAAGGGTTTAGGTTTGACCCAGGTTGAGTCAAAACCTAGAGGATGGGTAATTAGGATTAGGGGCTAATTAATTTAGATTAATTAACTTGAAGGTGTTTAGGGGATTTGACATTTGATTTAAATTATTTTGATTAATTAAATCAGATGAGAGGACCTTTAGGACTTAATTAAATAAATTGATTTATTTAATCAAGTATGATGAATATCGGTGAATTAATCTAATAAATTGCTTTAAATACATATGGTTGAGACATTTTGGGGGGAATTTTTTTTGGGCAAGAAAGTCAAACAAATGGAGTTAATGAGGGAATATTCTCAAAGAATATGCCTTGTGATGAAAAATAGGGGTAATTAGATAATTAATTAAAATGAATTTCATGTGCAAGTGGGTGGGTTAGTCAAGGGTTTAGGTTTGACCAAGGTTGAGTCAAAACCTAGAGGATGGGTAATTAGGATTAGAGGTTAATTAGTTTAGATTAATTAATTTGAAGGGATTTAGGGGTTTCGACATTTGATTTAATCAATGTGATTTATTAAATCAAATGAGAGGACCTTTAGGACTTAATTAAATAAATTGATTTATTTAATCAAGTATGATGAATATTGGTGAATTAATCTAATAAATTGCTTTATTAGATTAATAGAGGAATTTGATGTTAATTAGAGAGGGATTAGATGAATTATGTCAGTTGATTATTTTGAGTGTCTACATTTTTCCCCTCTTTGAAGCAATGTAATTGCTACATTGGTTCAAAGAATGATAACTGAAAGATCGAAATTTAAAAAAATTCTGATTTTTTCGGATGCTCCAGCGGAAAGAAGTACGTTGGCACATTGCCCCCTCGAGAGATTGAGCGAAAATTTCAATTTGAGAACCAATCTCGTGACAAAGAGGTTCAATATGGATGCACGGATGGTTAGACTAACCGATCTATATGATGATGATGATGTAAATGAGATGTTTTGTAAGATGCTTAGAATAACAAATCTATATTATCCTAAACAATTTAAATGATGATGCAATGCATGTGAGATGGATGGCGTTAATTATTATGGTGATATGTATGAATATGCAAGATGAGAGTGCAGATATTTTATGAATGTAGGATGGATGCATTGATGACATGATACTATGTTATCATGAAAGACGATAGAAGAATGAGAGGGATCAACCCTTGAATCTAAGAAGATGCAGAATCCCAACAAGTCTGAGTTGTTGAGACTTTATTAGATATGATGATGAATGATGATGATGTATTTTCTATCTAGGGATGGGATAAATAAAGAGAATAACTTTCCTTATGTTTGATAACACACATAGGTACAATGCATCAAGGTATTAAGAACCAGGATGGTGTTGCGCCTAGTGTGATGGACTTTGACTTGAAAAATAGATAGGAGTACTCTTGTTCACACCTGAAATACATAAACCTTACTAGGATGTACTTTAGATATTTCAAACATCTCAGACCAAAACATAGAGAGGCAAAACCTAACAATGTAATAATCAACAAGGTGTTCAAAAAATCCTTTATACATACCTAATAAAGCAAGTATTCGCCAAGGTTATATTACAAGAATATCCAACAAGAAAATAAGAAAAAAGATAATGATCAATACCCCACTCCTTTCTCTCTAAATCATTTGGATAAACATCATTGAGAGGTCATTGAAATGGGTGCAATAAGATAAATCAAAAGAGCAAATCAAGTAAATAAACAATCTAATGTTCTTCATATCGTTAGCCAAGACTAAACTATGGTGATGCTTGATGTTGATGTCCATTCTAGGAAGGATGCATCCTAGGAAATGTTATCAAAATGATAATGAGATTGACTGGATGATAAGCTATTGATACTCTAAGTTGACTAACTTGTTGACTTACTGACCTAGACTTGAAATTTTGACAATTGAGAATACTCTTTTGCATCTGCTAGACTTGCTTTCGATTGTTTTTCCAAAGGGTGAAAGCGATGGTGATTTATTATGGGTGATGATTATCACGGGTGAAAGCGAGATGAGATGGATGGATTTTTTCAAATATTTGGATTTTTTGGTGTTTTGAAATGTTTTGAGGCTATTTTGATTTTCAGATTTTCCAAATTTTTTGGGTTTTTTCAGAGATTTATGACCAAGAGACTAACTTAAAGACCTATCCTAGGGGTCTCAGGAGCTGATCAATAGATTAGCCTTGCCTATGTTATACACACATAGACCATGTAGTTTTATTGACACAAACTTGGTTTATTGATGAGATACGATCAAGATGGATTGCCAGCTTATTACGAAAAACTCTTAAAGGACTAATCTAGGGTGTCTTGGGGGATGATCAAAGATCAAAATTGCCTATGTTCAAGCTCAGAGATGATGTAGTTCAACAAGATGACTCCACTTTTTGATTTTTTTAGATTTTTGACATGTTTTGGATTTTGATATGATTTGGATGTTTTTTTATTTGATTTTATGAATGTTTTAGGATTTTCTGAGATTTTAAGGATGACTTCAAGGATGTACATGAATCTAATCCGATGCAAGTAAAATAACATGCCCCTAGTGTGATGCGATAAACTACTTCGATAAAGGAATGAAAAACTGACCTTAGGAATGTGCCAAGTAGTATTAGGGAGAAACATGATACAAACAAAGGATCAAGCTGTGATGCAGACATAGATGGATGGATGGAACAATGATATGGGATGTGATGGAAGCATGATGGATGAATGATGCAGAACAAGCCATGAAGATCTTGGTGGATGGAGAGTGTTTTATTTACACAAGGCGTCTGTTTACCAAGTTTTCACCAAGGTACTTGCCTAAAGCATCACTGAAGTGGTTTTCACTAGAGGGTGATTTTTTTCTTTACAGTTTTCAATCCTTTTTCCCATTTTTTTGGATTTTTTATATTTTTTGATTTATTTGTATTTTTGGTTTTACCCTTAAAAGATTTGGCATAATTTTTTTTAAGATGGGAGTTGTTCATGGGCTCCTACAGAGGTCCCCCTTCAAGTGTTGATACTTGATATGCCCCTGACTTGTAGCTTGTTGTGATGATGAATGGTCCCAACTAGTTGGGTTCAAACTTACCCTTGCTATTTGGATATGGCACGTTCTTCTAATTTTCCTTCAATACCAGCTCACTAACTTGGAAGGTCCAACTCATGATTTTCTTGTTGTAGCTTCACCTAAGACGGTTCTGATATACTTCCAAGTGGTTTAAGGCATCCATACACCACTCATCTAGTAGTTCTAGCTCATTCAATTGTGAGACCCGATATTCCTCATCTGTTATGATATTTTGCAGTGATATTCTCAAGGATGGGAGCTCGATCTCAATGAGGAGTATGGATTTTGATCCATAGACCAGGGAGAAGAGGGTGGTAGCTATTGGTGTGTAGATGCTTTTGTGATAGGCCCATAAGGTAGGATTCAACTGTAAATTCCAATCATGACCAACATCATTGACTATTTTCTTGGGGATTTTGAGGATGGTATTATTGGTAGCTTTCACTTGGCCATTGTCTTGGGGATAATATGGAGTGGAGAAGCGAAGTTAGATTTTGAAATTTTGGCATAGGTCACGAACATTCTGATTTTTGAAAGGTGTCTTGTTATCTGTGATAATGGCTTGAGGGACACCATATCAACAAATAAGGTAATTCAGGATGAACTTAGGTATTTGCTTCCTTGTAATGTAGGTGATGGGAATGGCTTCTACCAACTTTGTGAAGTACTATGTGGTAGTGATGATAAACTTGTGCCCACTAGATGAGGTGGGGGTTATTTTACCAATGAGATCGAGCCCCCACTATGAAAAGGGCCAAGGTGTGATTATGGGGTTGAGCTCTTGAGTTGGTGCATGGATGAGGTCTCCATGTTTCTAACATTGTAAACACATTTTGACATAGTCATGTGCTTCTCTTTCCATTGTAGGCCAATAGTACCCCGTCCTCAGCAGTTTCTTGGCCAAAGTCATACCACTCGAATGTGAACAAAAAATGTCGTTATGTACCTCAGTTAAAGTAGTCAAGGCTTCCTCAGTGTTTAGGCAATGTAAAAGGGTCCCTTCAATGCTTCTACGATACAAGGTATCCCCTAGGATGACAAAATGGGATGAATTTTTAACAAAGGATATTTTGAGGTTCGAGGTAATGTCGACGGGGAGGACTCTTATTCTCAAGTGTATATATCATGGTACCAGGGATCACCAAGACCAACTATTTTTCTCACGAATTCAAACTCTAGTACCTCGAATGGTGGTACGAGAAGCTTCTCTACTAGGAATTCTTGCTTTGGGATATTATGTGGGATCTCTAGGAGTGATCTGATTGTAGCCATTACATCTGCTACTCTATTATTTTCTTAGGGTAGTTGTTCAAATGTGATATCAATAAAGAACTCCTTGAGGCTTTCAACCAACTTCTTTTATGGAGTCATCTTGTCATCCTTTGTTTGATATTTATTGTTCACTTGGTTGATTATGAGTTGTGAGTCTCTGTAGACCTTAAGTGCCATGATCTACCACTATACTATAATTCTTAGCCCTATGACAAGAGCCTCATATTCCATGATATTTTGTGTGCATGGGAATGACAACTTGTATGATTTAGGTATGCATTCCCCTTGCGGAGTGATAAAGAAGATTCCTGCTCCTGACCCATGTTGTGTGTAGGATCCATCAAAGTACATTTTTCAATGATATGCTACACTAAGGTTGAAGATTGATTCATCGGGGAACTCTAAAACAAGTTGATTCTCTACATATATAGGAGCTTCTGCCAGTTGATTTGCAATTTCTTATCCTTTGATAGCCTTGCATTCTACGTACTCAATGTCATGCTTCGTTAGGATCATAACCCACTTTTCTATTCATCCTGTAAGAGTTTCTTTCGAAAGAAGCTACTTGAGAAGATATATTATTGCAATGAGCTTGATCTTATGTGCTAGCATGTAATGTCTAAATTTTTGTGTTACAAACATGACTGCCAAGAAATCTTTCTCAATGGGTGTGTAGTTCAAATCATGTCCCACCATGGTCTTGTTGATGTAGTAAATAGCTCTCTCCTTCCCATTTTCATCATGTTGTGCTAAGACAGCGCCAAGGGCTGTTGTTGTTACTGATATGTATAAGATCAAGGGTTTGCCTAGAATTGGTGCCATAAGAATTAGTGGTGAGAGTAAGTACTCCTTGATCTTGTTGAACGCTTGGTCATATTTTTCATCCCATTTTTATGCTACCCCGTTGTGGAGTAGATGAGAATATGGGATTGCCTTGTCTACTAGTTGTGCTATGAACCAGTGGATGGACTGGAGTCTTCCTTGTAGACATCTTAGCTGCTTCAATGTCCTAGGTGCCTCCATTTTGAAGATTGCTTTGACTTTGGTAGGGTCTACCTCAATTCCTCTCATGGATACGATGTACTCTAGGAGCTTGCCTGATTGTACCCTGAAGACACACTTCTTTGGATTAAGTTAGACCTTATACTTTTCTAGTCTATCAAAAATGGAACTTAGGGCTGATATGTGATCCTGTCGCTTCTTTGATTTAGCTAGTATGTCATCTATGTAATATTCCACAATTTTATGGATCATATAATGAAATAGTAGTGCCATGGCCCTCTAATATGTTTCTCTTGCATTCTTCAGCCCAAATGGCATCATGTTCCAATAATATTTCCCCAATGGACAAGTGAAGGTTGTCTTGTGCTATTTTTCCTTACCTATCATGATCTGATTATATTCTGAGAATCCATCCATTAGTGATAGAATCTCATGTTCGACCATCAGATCCATGATCATGTCAATGTTTAGAAGTGGAAATTCATCCTTGGGACACACTTTGTTCAAATCTCTAAAATTTATGCAGATGTAGATGCCCCTAGTGGGTTTTGAAACATGTACAAGGTTTGAGACACACTTTGGATAATCAATCAACCGTATGAATCCTACATCTAGGAGCTTTTGTAATTCTATTTTGACCAACAATGCTATCTGGGGACACATTTTTCTCAGCTTTTGTCTTATTGTCTTTGCTTCAGGATATACAACTAGGTGATGAACCACAACCTCCAGGTCAAGCCCAGGCATGTCGGCATAGGTTCATGCAAAGTTTTTCTTTCTTTCAAGAATGCAACTAGGAGTTCATGTTCTTCTATGAGAAGTGACTCAACATAAAATGTTGTGTGGTGTTGCTTCTATTCCTAGATTAATCGGATTGTATTGTTCTGCTCTAACTGCTGACTTCTCTTGGTGAATGACACTAAGAGGAAGATTGAATCCTTCATCCTATGGTACCTCAGAGAGATTTTCATTGTTGGATACATCCTTTATTTTTACTATTTTTGAGTCAGAGAGTGCCACAATGTGGTTTTCACTCAAAGACCTAGATATTATTCTCAAGTTTTCACTTTTGCGACTAAATAATTTAATCATTTCCTCGTAATAGGCTTATGTATCTAGCATGATGTCAAACCCAACTTTGTGATCCCCATATGGTACTATATCCATAATCCCATGAATTTTGAGAGCGCCTCATTGTTTTTGAATGTGTCAAGAATTGGTGGTCCTCATTGGTTGTAATCGATGAGTTGGGGATATACTACGTTTATTTCATGGGTTTGATGGTCTGACTCAAAAGATAGGGTGTTGGTAATGAGTAGGGAGGAATCTTCAAAAAGCATAGGTAGGTCAATTATGGTATCTTCCTCATCACTACTACTACCCATATCAGTTATATCAAAGGAAAATTTAACTAAAGATAGACCTGTGGATACTGGTAACTGAAGGGTGGTTGTCGATAGCTAAGGGGGAGCTTTGACCATTTTAACCAAGGCACCTCTAACAAGTACAGTCACCCTTAGAGGGGTACAACTGAGGACATGATTTCTCATATGCATCTTTGGAATGAGGGGTACTAGAAGACCATTATCATTTTTTCCAAGCTTTTTGTTTCTATCATAGCCCATACCAAGAATCATTTGTAATCCTTTTCTTATTTAATCCATGGGAAGATTAGGCATGGGCCTTTCATCTTGGTATAGTGAGCTTGATATGTCTCTTTCATCTACTATTTCCCAGCTTAGATCCTCTAGCATCTGAATCTAGGAGGGTATGCCTTGAAATTTTGGGATGGTGTTTCGGTTGTTGGGGTCATCCATGTGACCTAGGATATTGAGGTACTTCTCCTATGATGAAATCACTTTTCTTCATTTTATAATCCCCACACCCATTGTCTTGTATAATGAGATCGATTTCAGATATATCAAGAATGGTGAGTGTCTTTGTCTCAGAAGTGGAGGCCAATGTAACTAGGTCTACATACGAAGTGGAAGGGCCTTCATCATTCTTTGGGACTTGGGAGATTTTATAGTATTTTGCTTCCAAGTTCTTGTAGTAGGTGAAGGGCTCAAGATCTTCGTAGATCGTGACCTCTTAATTTTGATATGTGAACTTAACACATTGATGGAAGGTTGATGCAATAGCTTGCATCCCATGGATCCATGGACACCCTAGGAGGATGTTATAAGGTAAATAAAGGTCAAGGATTTGGTAGGTGGTTTCCATAGTGGTTGGCCCTACTTGAATAGGGAGTTGGATAGTGCCCTAAGACACTCTTTCTTGGCCATCATACATCTGATTGTGATTCCCTTTCCTTTTAAAATGGAATCCTTAGAGAATCCCAAATTCTTTATGAGCTTGAGAGAAAAAATGTTTAAACCTACACCTCCATCAACCAAGACCCTCTTAACTTTGCTTTTAAGAACCAATACTTCAAGGTGAAGTGCACCATTGTGAGATGGTTGACCAGGGAAGTCCTGATCATAAAATGTGAGGAGATTTGGGGTGGTAATGTTTCTGACCATAGCTTGGAATTGTTCAATATCAAGATTGGCAAAGATGGTAGATGAAGCCAATGCTTCCTCAAGGATTTATCTATGGGAAAATGAGATCTTCAATAACTCCATGATGGAGATATGAGCGGGAGTTCTTTTTAGTTGGTCCAATACATTGTATCCATTAGGAGTGGATTTTTTATTTGAGGTGGATTCCCTAGGTGGTTGTGATGAACTAGCAGTGGTGACTTTGCTGCTGCGTGTGGTGACTTCACAATCAGCTTTGGCTCCCTTGATGCTAACAGTGTCCAATTTTTCTAGGGATGTGACAACTTGTTCATACACATGGTTTACATTGCCAAACATTTTCTTCCCTTTGTTATTTCCTTGGTTATGATCTGGCATCAGATTCATGTAGATATTAAGGTCTTGATTTCTAGTTGGTTGTTCCACGTTTATGATCATGTCATCGATGAGGTCTTGGATTATATTTTTTAGCTTCATGCAATTGGTTGTTGTGTGCTCCTTGATTTTATGATAATCACAAAGGTATTTTTCACTGTACCATGATGGTTTCACTTGGTGCTCTTGATAATTCTCAAAAGTGGGGATTGTGATGAGATTCTCATTTACCAGTTTCTTCATGATGGATTTGACTGATTCCCCAAGAGCTGTAAACTTCCTCTTAGAGGGATACTTGGTTCATAGAGGTGGTCCTCCTTGATTATTTAGATTGTTGACTTGATTATTGGGTGGTTGTTATGATACCGCATTGGTTTTCATATTGTTACGATTGTTGTATTGCAGTTGAGTGTTTTATTTTAGAGCACTAGTTACGACTTTGGCATCAACCACAACATCATTAGTGGCATTCCTAGTTTTCATCCACATGCAAGTTTTTCTCATTATAGCTGCTGGAAGGGTGGTTTTCTTGATGTTCTGGATATGTGGGTGTCCCCCCTTGTGCAATAAGGACTCATTTGATGTTAAGCGCCTTGGGGATCAATTGATCATAAGTGGGGATACACTACATCTTTAGATGGAATGCCAAAGTTTTCTCAAGATTGGAAATGATGGTGCAAATTTTTTGTTCATCCGGCATGGCCCACTTGCTCTTGTTGGCCTTGGATCTCCATCGTTGTAGGAAGGAAGAGAATGATTTCCCCCTTACCCCATTTGAGCACGAATAGTTCCTCTAGACTAAAATCCATTCGAATGTTGAATGTGTAGTTTCTATGAATGTGTTTATGATCTCTTGGAACATTTTGATGCCACTAGGCAAGTGAGAGAACCACTCCATGGTAGGGCCAACCAAGTTTCAAGGAAATAGCCACATTATATATGTATCGTTGTATGCGACTTCCATGCAATGTACTTGGAATTCCCTCATATGATCCTTGTCAAATTTAGGGATTTTGAATCCCTTTGGGAATGGTATCATTGCCAAACTCCTATCGAAGGGATAGGGGCACAAATTGCTTAGTTTCCTCATTATTTTCCCTAATTGGAGATCAAGCACTTGATGTGAGAGAAACTTGATTTGTGTTGTCATGTTCTCTTCAGGATCAGGTGGTGGAGTGAATATGTTTTGAAGCAGTTGAGGATTTTGAGTGAGGGATGGAATTTGTTGCAAGCTTTGTTGTGCGGTTATGGCTTGCTGATATGCCTGCATTTGCTATTGTTCCAACAATGCTTGTTGTTGGTCTTGTTGTTGTTGTGCAAACAAAGCTTGTTATTGGTCTTGTTTTTGTTGTGCCAACAAAGCTTTTTGTTGGGATAGTAATTGGGCTGCATCTTTTTGTTCTTGATATTGTTGCAGGGCTTGTTGATATGCTTTTTGTTGAGCATCTTGCAGTTTCGCTTGTTATTGAGATTGTGCTTGCGCTTGCTGAGTTTGATACTGGGATTGAGATTGAGCCTATGCTTGTTGGCCTACCTATTCAGCCTAGGAAGCCTATGTGGCTTATGTGATTTGAGCTACTTGCAGAGCTTGGGTGACTTGTTTTTGTTATAGTAAAGCTTGAGATTGGGTAGCCTATTACGCCTGTTGCACTTTTTGTGCCGCTAATTATGCTTGCACTTACTAGGAAACTAGCTATGTAGCTTGTTGATTTCGAATTTGCTAAAATTCCTTTTGGTAGGTGGCTTGTTGAGCTACTTGCAAGGTGAGGCTAAATGAGTTTATCATGTTGGGTTTTGGTGGTGGTGGTGGCGGATTAGGAACAATGTTTTCTATTGTGATGAGAGGGATCATTGTATTGATAACTAGATTTTTCATGGTGGATGGTGCAATCGATATGCTTGGTACTTGGGATACAATGTTTTGAGATACTTGGGGGATGGCAGATGATGTGTTGATTGATGGGGTTGCTTGAATGGTTATCACTTGTTGTTGTGATATTGATTGCAAGATGGGAGGATTCAGTATTATTTTTTGATTTATGATGAGAGGGTTGCTCAGATTTTGTTGATTGATGGTTGGAAAAGGCGGAAGACCCAACCAAAGGGGTGGTGTGTATTTTAATGGTAATGGTGGATATGGTGGTTTACTCACTTGGAAAAGTGATGAGGAAGAGGGATCAAAGATTCCCCCAATTCCAAATAATCCACCTTCTCCCTATGAGGTTATGGGGAGAGAGGTTTGCACGTTGAGAGGATATGTCGGTGTTGCACGAAAAGAGGATGGATTGGGCTGATCATGAAATGTGAGTGGAACATAATTGTGCAAGCGATTCACTAGGACGAATTGACCCAATATGGTATTTTCATCCAAATCTTGGTTGTTCACAAGGGGATTTTCTTGAAGTGCGTGAAGAAATGAGATTCCCTTGTTAACAATCGGTTGAGTTGTAGAAATGGATAATGTGATTTGTTGGATGCTTTGAATGACACTTTGAAATGGAGGTTTGGATGAGATTGGCAGCATAATCTCAAGAGGTTTCTCCATAATAGTGCTTATATCAAAATTGGAAGGGAGTTTAGCCCCTTCTTTTGCCGATTCAAGCATGTATTGGGAGGGATTGAGCCTCATCATGGTATTGACAATTCTATGAGTCTCGAGATTTTGAATCATTTCAAGGATTTCATCTTGTGTCATCCCTGAGATATTGTTGGTGACGTCCTCCACTTGACCCTCCTCTTGAGGATTTTGTGATAGTGGAGGAAGATTGGTTAGGGGATTGATTGATCCAACGAGATTCATTTCAAGAGCGGTTTGGCTTAGGTCACTTGAAGTTAATGTTTCTTTGTCGATTTCCATGTTCTTCTTGTGTTGTGATCTAGTTTTCACCATAAAATAGGAATCAATTTTCAAGAATGTGCAAGATGAACCTCTAATTCTTTAGATTGATCTAACTTTAGGCAAAAAAAGAGAAAAACTAGGATGATTAAGGATCAAATGGAAACAAATTGCCATTTGTCTTTCATTTATGAAAGTTGGTTGAAAGTTGAGGATAAATCCTAATTAAATAAATGAATTTATTTAATTACATGTGACAATGAATTTAGAAGCTTCCATAATTAAATAATTAATATTTAATTATGTGAGAGGTGAAAAAGATGTGTAATTAAATATTTACAATATTTAATTATGTGAAAGGTGAGAGTAAAAATATTCAATTTAAATATGGAGTGAAGGATGAGTTAGCAGAATATTCTATTATTTCAAAATTCAAATTTAGAATCATGATAATTAATATAAATAAATAATGAAATTTATTTAGCTTAATTAAGAAGAAGATAACAATAATTAAATAAACTTATTTATTTAATTAAACTAGAACATTTCCAAAAAAGATCAATATAAATAAATAATTAAATTTATTTATATGTAGATGACTTTATAAGATTAATTAAATAATTCATATTTAATTAATTAATAGGCTTGACTTATAATGACCATTTTTAGATGTATACATTTTTCCCCTCTTTGAAGCGATGTGTTTTACGCATTGCTTCAAAGAAAAATTAACTGATGATGCTATATGCCCCCTCAGGAGATAAATCACATGATTTGAATGATAGTGATGATTATTGAAAGAAGTTGCATGATTTTGAAGTGAAATTGCTGATTTATCTCTCGAAATAGCGCATTGTACAGTAAAAATAAAAATAACAGCCCTTTTTTATCCCCTTAAAAGGTAGAAAAGGTAAAAGACATTGTCATTTGAATAGTAGCCTTTTGTGATTTTCAAAGCTTTGAGAGAGAATTTCAAGATGCCGATCCACTACGACTGCCACCAATTCGAGCGAGCCCATCATTATCAGAGACCAGTAGCGTATGGACCTCTGGTAAGATTTCATGATCCGCCTTTGTGATTTTCAAGTAGCAGAGATCCGTAGAGACCGACCACCTCTGGAGGCAGTATTAGTCATGATCCCCATCCAGATACCCCTCAGTGATGATTATGTATACACTCCTTGTATTGTACTTATATATCTTGTTCAGAAATTTGATATCCTTGTACCCATGGACATTTATTTGGATGTGATTATGAGATGCAGCAGTGATTTGATATGCATATGTCTTTGATTATGCTATGATGAATGGTTGTATGTATTTTTTTCTCTATATGCTATGTGGTCTATGATTATGCATGCAATTTTTATGATGATATATGCATATTGATATGAACTATGGTGATGATGATTTTGTTTTACTGTAATGTATGCTTATATGGTGATGATGCAATTTGTATGATATAAATTATGATTTGATGAACATGCTTTATGATTGAATGATCCTACAAAATGAAATGATTTCAAAGTATTAATTATTTTCTACATGATGTATGGAGCATGTATGCAATAAATGTAATGGATGCATCTTTCTTTTTGTCAATGTATGATTATGCAAATGGTGATTATGAAAATGATAATGAAAATTATATGAAAATAAGGTGAAAAATTCAAAATAAATGATGAGATGAATGATTAATGATATGATATAATAAATGATATGTAAATAAATAATGATTATGATAATAAAAATGAATGGTACCTAATAATGATTATGACGATAATGATAATGAAAATGCACAAATGTAATTGAAATGGTCATGATAACCTAAATGATGATAAACAAATGATATTTAAAATGATGAAATATGAAAATGATAATGAACATGATATGCAATAAATGTCCCAAGTGTACTCAATCGACGTCCTAAAAGAGAAAAAACATGTTGTCACTTGTCTACCAAAAAGCTCAAAAGTTGATTGCCCCCAATGACCTTGCACTATGACTTCTGATTAGACACAAACTACTACTAAGGATAACACTAATCATCAAGCTATGATGAAATCCTTGTTGTTTCAAGGAAATGTTTAGATGCATGATGTGGATCTGATGGCCAGGCCCATATGTGATGTTAATGAGAGATGAATATGAATAATTCATAAGGTATCTTAATAGATGGAAGAGCCAACTAAATCACAAATAGTGTCTGTTTGCTAGGTTTTCACCATTTATTTTTATTGCACTCTCTTCTTCTTTTTTTGATTTTTTTTGTATTTTTTATCTTTTTTGATTTTTTTGTATTTTTGATTTTTTTTTATTTTTTTTTGTATGTCAAAAGGATGCCTTTTTGCCAGGTTTTCACCCTGATCATAGTTTTCTACATGAAATTTTCCCATTTTTATGAATTTTTTCATGACATTTTACATTGTTTTTGATATTTTTCCAAGACTTTTTATACTGCTTTTTGATATTTTCAAACATAAAAATTCTTCAAGTGGATGCAGTTAGTTGGATCTTCAAGCAGGTCCCCTTCTGATGTTGATAACTGATATGCCCTCGATCTATATGCTGTAATGATGATGAATGGGCCCAACCAATTAGGCTCGAACTTTCCTTTTTTTTCCTGAGCTTGCTGATTACGAGGCTTTTCTTTGAGAACTAAGTCACCCACTTGAAAATCTCATGGTTTGACTCTGTGATTATAACTGCGGGACATAATTTTTTGATACCCCTTTAAATGACTAGCTGCATTGTGTCGCTGTTCATCAAGCAGTTCTAGCTCTTGCAATCGAGATACTCTTTAATCCTCATCATTTATGAGCCCCTTCAACGATACCCGAAGTGAGGGAATCTCAACTTCTAATGGAAAAATAACTTCTTCTCCATAAACCAAAGAATATGGAGTGGCACCAGTTGGCATGCGAATACTGGTTTTGTATGCCCACAATGCTGGATTTAATTGGACATGCCAATCACTGTCATCATCATTCATTGTTTTCTTCAAAATCTTTAGAATTATTTTATTTGAAGCCTCTGCTTGGCCATTCCCCTATGGATAATAAGGCATAGAGAACTTGGGTTGGATGTGAAATATTTCAAATATTTCATCAACATATTGATTTTTAAAAGGTCTTCCATTATCTGTGATAATAGAGTTGGGAATGCCATATCGACATATGATATAGTTCAAAATGAAGGATGAAATTTGTTTGCCAGTAACAGTTGTTAAGGGAACAACTATAATCCACTTAGTAAAGTACTCAGTGGCTATGATGATGAATTTGTGTCCATTTCATGATGAATGATGTATCTTGCCAACCAAATCAATCCCCACTGAACGAAAGGCCATGTTGTGGTGAAGGGTTGTAACTCCTGAGAAAGAGCGTGAATGAGATTCCCATGAATCTGACATTTTGAACATTTTTTCACAAAGATGAATGATTCTTTCTCTATGGTAAGCCAATAGTAACCCATTCTAACAAGTTTCTTTTCCAAGGTTATTCCACTTGAATGAGTCCCACAAATACCACCATGTACCTCATGTAAGGATTTTTATGATTCATTGTGTTTGAGACATCGAAGGAGGGTACCATCAAGACCACGTCAGTACAAGATGTCAGCAATTAAGGTGTAACGAGAAGATTGATGTATGGAATTCCTTTTCTGATTCCTAGACAAATCTAGGGGAAAAATGGTATCTTTTAGATAAGCATATATTTGACCATACAAGGGAGAATCAAAACTAGTTAGGTGACAAATGATTTGGGTTTTTGGATTATCATAGGTGGGAGAAAACAATTGTTCCTCCAGGAAATCGTACTGAGCTTGGTTCTCTAACAACTAGAGCAGTGATGCAATTGTAGCCATGGCTTTCGTAGCTTTATTGCTAGTACGTGGAATTTACATGAACTTGATATCAAAAAAGTGTTTATCAAAATCATCCACCATGTTTTTGTAAGGCATTAACTTGTCATCTTTAGTTTTATATTCATCATTGATTTGATTTATGACAAGTTGTAAATCACCAATAACTTGCAGTTCTGTGATTCTCCAGTTTAATGCAATTCTCAGTCCAATTAACATTGCTTCATATTCAACTATGTTATTTGTGCAAGGAAACATTAGCCGATTATATTTTGGAATTGTATGTCCTTGAGGTGTAATGATTATAATTCCTACCCTTGAGCCATGTTGAGTGTAGGAGCCATCAAAATAAAGTGCCCATGATTATTTAGTGGTTCTCGTGAAAACATCAACGTCAGGAAAATCAATGTGTATTGGATGTTCTGCTTGCATTGGTGCCACTACCAACTGATATGCTATTACCTGTCCTTTGATAGCCTTCTGATCCACATAATCATTTTCAAACTCACTTAGGATCATGACCCATTTAGCCAATCTACCAATTAAGGTTGCCTTACTTAGAAGATATTTTAAAGGATCAATCTTAGCCACAAGTTTTATTGTATGAGCTAGCATGTACTGTCGTAGCTTTTGAGAAGTAAACACTACTACCAAGCAAGCTTTTTCAATGAAGGTGTAATTTAGCTCATGGATTGTCAATGTTCTAGTGATATAATATATTGCTCCCTCCTTTCCTATTTTGTCTTCCTATGCGAATAATGCTCCCAAGGACACTTCTATGAAAAAAATATACAATATAAGTTGTTCACCTTGCATTGGCAGAATCAACACTGGTGGACTCATTAGATAATGTTTTATCTGATCAAACGTTGCTTCACATATGTCCTCCCATTTAAATGGAACATTCTTATGTAAGAGATGACTGAATGGTAAAGTCTTATCTGCCAGTTGCACAATGAATCTCCTGATGGATTGGAACTATCCTTGCAATGAGCATAGTTGACTTATGTTCCTTGGTGGTGGCATATTGAGGATTACGTGTACCTTAGCCGGATCCAACTCAATTCCTTTTTCTGACACAATATAACTTAGCAGCTTTCCAGATTTCACCCCAAAGACACATTTCTTAGGATTAAGTCTAACTTTAAATTTTTCCATTCTGATAATTTTTTTAGATAAGATAGCCAAATCTCTTTCCCTTGTGTATGATTTGGCTAGGAGATCATCTACATAATCCTCCATGAATGTGTGCATCATGTCATTAAAAATTATAGTCATTGCCCATTGGTATGTAGCTCCTGCATTTTTGAGTCCAAATGGCATTACGTTCCAACAATATGTACCCCAAGGACATGTGAATGTTATTTTATCTTGATCTTCAGGCGCAATCTATATCTAGTTGTATCCCAAAAATCCATCCATTAGTGAATACATAGCATGTCCAACAGTTAAATCTACAATCATATCTATGTTGGGCAGAGGGAAATCATCCTTTAGGCATGCTTTATTTAAATCCCTAAAATTTGTACAAATTTTGATTCGTCCATCTAGCTTTGATATAGGTACAATATTGGAGATCCATTCTACATAGTCTATAGACCGAATGAATCCTACATCTAATAGTTTATTTAATTCTTCTTTGACCAGTAATGCAACATGTGGGTGCATTTTTATGAGTTTTTGCTTTACAGGTTTCACCCCTAGACTGATTGATAAATGATGCATGATGTGATTTAGATCTAATCCAGGCATATCTACATATGACCATTCAAAATTGATTTGATTACTTTAAGGAATTCTATGAATCTTTGGATTTCCTCTTCTGTCAGGGATGCAACAAGTTGCAAGACTTTTGATTGTTTCATAGTACCTATATTGAGTGCCTTTATTGGTTCTATCAAAATGGAAGACCTTTCTTGATAGTGCTCCGGAAGAGTGTCAAGTTTCCCATCCTCTAGTGTCTTTGAAAGGTTTTCACTATTGGATACGCTCTTTATTTTTCTCTTTTCATGATCTAACACTTCCTTTGTGAGGTTTTCACCATTAGATCTTTCTTTTATGTTGTTAATTTTGTAGCTGAGAAACTTGGCACTTTCCTATATGAAACTGTGATCTTGTGACTCGCAAGTAGAACCTGTTTCTGATTTGGATGAACAAAGAAATTTTACGATGGTTTCATCATTGGGAAAAGTTGGCATATCAATTGGTACAATTTCTTCCAGTTAATGAGTTTGGGATGGACCAAGGTAAATGGATCGTCAGGTTGTGTAAGGTCATGATACTATTATCATTTTTGCTATGGGGAAGGTCTATGATGGTCTCCTCCTGTCGATTATCTGTATCATTTTGAATTGATGAATCATCACTTGAGTCATGGTCGCTTTGTAGTATGTAATCAAGTGGAGGCCTTGAGCTTTCCCCTTGTGTGAGTGTGGGTGTATATTTTTGTACCATATCCACTTGTTTGTCCCTCCAGAATGTATCATAAAAAATGGTGTCCCATTCATATTCATTAGAGTCAATGTTAGGATTGCTTTCTTGTATTCTAAGAATTGTTTTAGCTAATTCCTCATTAGACTTTCTTTGTACTATTTCTTCCTTTGCATCCTCACCATATCCTAACCCAATTTTATCTCTAGGGTGCATTTTTTTTAATCGGATAGGTTCAACAATACCTTCTTTTCTCTTGCCTATAGGGCCATCTCCTTCATAACCCATTTGTTGCATTATTGTATAACCCTTTCCATATTGTTCAGTGGGTAACTTGACATGTTGGTCCGATTCACCTTTATCTTTATAGAGCCAATTCAGGATAGCCCTATCTTCTGTTTCACTTTCTTGAGTATCTACTTTGATAAATCTTCCATCAAACTTGGTGATGGGAACCGAAGCTTGTGCACCTAATACTAAAGCTACTGTAGCCTGTTGTATGGATGTTGAAGGTTGACCAAGGATCTTGGGGACACAGATAGATTAGAGAGACATAAAGAATATTCTCCCACCCCGTTATCTTTTAATTTTAACTTGATGCCAATTTATTTTATCATTTCCCCCGATTGTTCACTATTTTTTGAAGTAGAAATGGCCAAATCCTCTCTATTATGTGGGACAAATGTGTCCTGAGTTTCTCTAAGGTTAGAACAAGTCTGGCTGCTAATATGGTATGTTGATATTGTTACTTCTTGTCCATCATATGAAAACTTTAAGCATTGATGATAAGTAGACGAAACGTCTTGCATGTCATGGATCCATGGGTGACCCAAGATTATGTTATAGGATAAATCCTTTTCTAGAACCTAGAAAAAAGGTATCCTTCACAATAGGTCCCACTCTGATTGGTAGCATGATGAGGCCTTTGAAAGCTCTTTCTTCATCATCATATGCTTTGATTGTAATTTTCATTCATGGATCTATAGATTCCTCTAAATATCCCAAAGCAAGGACCAATTTTAAAGTACAAATGTT
>CM021108.1:233887257-234168273 GCA_007115665.2 Sequoiadendron giganteum | reverse complement strand
ATGAATATAATGGTTCTAAGGAAAAATCGTTAGTGAAACCTCTAACAAAGTCGTGATATCAATGAATAAAATTTTTGTGTTCAAGCAAAACTTTTTGACTTTGGTATAAAAACTTTCTCTTTTTCAATAGCTTCTTATAACTGAGAGACTTTTTGGCTTCTCCATCTTCTTCTCTAGGGACTTCTTGGCAAATGTTGCAGACTTCCAGACCCTGAGAATAGAAAAAGACTAGATTGAATGGCAGATTTTTCGGGTGTCAAAAAATTACCCAGGTTCAGAAAACAAATGCACCAAAATTTCTAGCAAATGCGCTAAACTATCCAATCTATGTGCTAGACTATTGCAAGTATGCACTAAAATGGAGCACAGATGTGCTAAAACAAAGCATGAATGCGCTGAAACACAACACAGATGCGCTAAAATAGAGCATGAATGTGCTAAACCAAAGCATAGATGCACTAAAACAGAGCATAAATGTGCTAAAATAGAGCATACATGCACCAAAATAGAGCACAGATGCACTAAAATAGACTAGGGTTGCACTAAACTATCCAATTACTACACTGAGACATACATGTTTTGATAGTTTGATGTTTTTGGATTATCTTTATCTGGTTTAAATTTGGAAAAACATGACATATAGTGGAAAACAGTTGTTTGCAAATCTTAAAATCTAAACAAAGAGTGTATGTTCTTGATATTTTCACAGGTATTGAACAAAATAAGCACTTCAGATAGACTCACTCTTATTTGTCAAAAAGGTCATTATAGAAACCACAACCCACATCTTAAAATTGCGTTGAATCACACAGCTGTGTCACCCCCTAAAGGGTGCCCATGTTTTTGTCTTTTCCAAGTGCGTAATCAAGGTTATATTTATTGATCCCTTGAGGGAACAATCCATGGAAATTATATGGTGAATGTCTTGGGGGAAAATTCTTCCCTCCCCTTGCACTGTGATTATTATGATGTTTGGATACTAACACGGTTGGCTTTCTATGCTATGGTTCATAGTAAAGGCATCCGTTCGACATGGCAATAGATAAAATCCCTCAAGATACCTCCCAATCTTTATAACAAATATTTTAGGGATGGTTATCTTGCTCACTTCCATTGAATATGGGTTCCCCAAAATTCACTTTTGATTAGAGTGGGTTTGAAAACCTGGCTTTGGTTGTTCCCACTTAGGTCGTTCCTGAAGGGTGAGTACTTTTTCCCACTACGACATGCCTTCTAAAGGATGTAATAAAACATGAAATGCAAGAAATGAAAAAGGTAAGTCTAGTGTTTTGGTCACCCAGTAAAGGGGAGAGCATAAACCTATTACCCATGAATCACAACAAACAAGTGGTTCAGTTTTAAATCCAAATGACAATTTTCTACACTAAGTGAAGATGTTGCTCCACAACAATCATTGGATTCATTTTAACCAAGATAAAATAACATTTTGGTGACTATCCTAGGATTGCTTCATTCTTACTTAAGAGAGAAAAATAAAAATCTATGTCTGCGGATGGTGTCAGAATCGGGATTTATTTTTACACTCCTTGTATGCACTAAAAGAACTGGTAAATGTGCTAAAATAGTTAACAAATGTGTTAAAGGAAAAATCATGGATGCACCAAAATCGTAAGTAAATGCGCTAAAGGAACTAGAAAATGCACTAAAATAGGTCGTCAATATGCTAAAACAGTCCTCATATGTGTTAAAACGAAGCTTGTATGAGCTAAACCAAGGCTTGTATGCACTAAACCGCAGCTCTAGTCCACCTGTAAGAAAATCTGCAATAAAAATATTTAAAATGGGGCAAGGCCCCACAGTGGGTACCAAAAATGTGTGTGAGAATATGTAGACTAACTAATAAGATAAAACAACACACCAATGAAACATTAAATCAAAGGAAACTAATTAAAAAGATAAAACAAACTCTAAATAAAAACAACTCCTTCAAAAGTGTTCCATTGTCCTCTATCTCCAAGGATTCGATGCAAGTTATTGGCTCTCAGTTGGTGTAAGCAGCAGCTTGTTGGAATGACAACTTAGGAGAATCAGATTATACAACAATGCATGTTTATTTGCTAAATGATTTAAACTATGATATGAAACTAAAATGCTGATTCGAATGCAACTATAATAACTGCACTCTATTCACAAAATCTAGGATGAAATCTACTCACAAAAGGGTTGTACTTATAGATTTTTGGAGTCAAGAATCTAGTTGGCAAAGATCAACGGTCAAATTCAAACCTGTCAAGATGAACGGTGGGAGATTTTGTAAGTTGAGAGAAAGATGGAAAGTTGAGAGAATAATGGAGGAATGTTTTCAGCCCACAAAACCATCCTCATTCAAAAAATGGAAACAAATTTCCTTTTGTCTTTTCATTTATGAAATTTGGTTGAAAGTTGAGGATAAATCCTAATTAAATAATTAATATTTAATTATGTGAGAGGTGAAAAAGATGTGTAATTAAATATTTGTAATATTTAATTATGTGAAAGGTGAGAGTAATGATATTCAATTTAAATATGGAGTGAAGGATGAGTTAGCAGAATATTCTATTATTTGAAAATTCAAATTTAGAATCATGTTAATTAATATAAATAAATAATAAAATTTATCTAACTTAATTAAGAAGAAGATAGAAATAATTAAATAAACTTATTTATTTAATAAAACTAGAAGATTTAGAAAAATGAATAATCTAAATAAATAATTAAATTTATTTATATGTAGATGATTTTAGAAGATTAATTAAATAATTCATATTTAATTAATTAATAGGCTTGACTTATAATGACCATTTTTAGATGTATACAATACTTTTACTGCAACAAGATCACCATTTTCCCATTAGTAATGATCTGAAGAATCAAAATCAAGCAAAGCACAATATGTGTTACTTCCTCATAGACCAAAGCTATGAATGGTTTGGAAAACATGACCAAAAAAACAAATAAATGACTCTTAGAAACTTTCAAACTAATGCAATTTTGCAGCGAATGAATAAATTTTTTGAAACTTTCAATCTAATGCAATTGGCAGATTTAAAGCCTAGAAAATGAATGGATTTTTCAAAAAATTTTAAGCTAATGCAATTGGCAGGTGTAAAACCGAATTCCCAATCTTTGTCACTTTTACTCATTTCTTCTAAAATTCCCCCACTCTCTGTTTTAAAACACACCCATAGAAAAGAATTTCCAAGCAGCTTTAAGCCATATATTCAGATCAATATAGACCCTTTAAACTTCTTCTTTTTAAAAAAAAAAGTCATGTTAGTTGTGTGAGCAAGATAATAATTCCAGCATGGATTACTAATTTTTCAGTCAATCAAAGCGAGTCATGTATGGAATTTAAAATCCCATTAAGAAATATTTGATTAAAAAAAAATCACCTCTGTTAAATTTTAAATGATATGACAACCAAGCGTCCCCCAAAATAAGTGATTTAAATAAGCCACAACACCAACTTTACAAATCCTAAAATGCATTCAATTGATTATAAACAAAAATTATAATGAGCACGCGACATGCTTCAACGCAACTTACTTAAAAGAACTTCCAGATGTATTGCCAAATTGTATAACCTTTTATCAGAGTCCTCTACCTACTCTGAAAATATAACTTTCAAGTAGCATATGGAATAATATAAAGAAATGGAAACTTTTTTAGGCGTTATACCTACACTATTAGAAATGTTCACAAAAATGTAAAAACATAGATATGACACAAATCGTTCAACTAAAATTTTATCAAATAAATGTCTTCTCATGATATTCAATGATGCACAAAATGCCTTCAACCATGGATAACAATGAAGAAGCTACTGTCAAAAGGAAAATTAAACACCAATAAATCAAGCCTATCTATACGAATAAAAGTTGTTGCAACAAAGATAAAAGTAAATTGTAAAACATAACCAAATTTAGAAGTGCCCTCCTTCTAGCACAATTTTGTAGATATTAAAATCTGAAAACACTTAAACTATCTCACACATTAGTATGGTTAGTCATTCAAAGTAAAGAAAACATAACACCTCTATGAAATACTCCAACATGCTTCATAATGCAAACAAAACAACAAAAGATTAAAATAAACTAATTGAAATCATAAAAAAATATGGTGCATACCTATCCCATACTGGATTGGTGCTACTTTGATGTGAAAATTACCTTTTCACAACCCTTGATAAGCTCCAAATGATGTTGATGCCAAGATGCAAGTGATGGAGATGAAAATGCAAGATGAACGCAAAATGCCTATAGTGCAAATACTCAAATTGTGGATGGATTTGGAGTAGAAGTGCCTTGTATTTATAGATTCAAGAATTGAAGAATGGAGAGATGGGAGGAATGTGGGATTAAAGAATAGCCAATGATAAGGTTCCACTTGTCAACATCCTAGTGGAGGAGGAGTGAGCACATTTTGGAGAATGTGCAAGTAAATGCCATTAGGTGGATTTGAAATTTGAAAGGTGGATTTAAATGCATATGGTTGAGACATTTTGGGGGGAAATTTTTTTGGGCAAGAAAGTCAAACAAATGGAGTTAATGAGGGAAAAATTTCAAAGAATATGCCTTGTGAGTGAAAATAGGGGTAATTAGATAATTAATTAAAATGAATTTCATTTGCAAGTGGGTGGGTTAGTCAAGGGTTTAGGTTTGACCAAGGTTGAGTCAAACCCTAGAGGATGGGTAATTAGTGTATACACCTAAAATTGTTCTAGAGAATCCGATTAATTAAATACAAATTATTTGATTAATTATCCTAATTTCCTCTACTTTTTGAATAAATAGAAATATTTATTTATATAGTTCACGTTCACATTCACATTTAAATTCTTCCAATTCTTCTATTATCACATCTTAATTAAATAAACAAAATTAAATACTTTGTTTGATTTAATTATCATTTCCTTGTTATATTCTATCACATCAAATCGTAAGTTAATTAAATAAAGATTAAACACTTTATTGATTAAATATCATATTCTTCTATTTTAATTTAATAAACAAATTCTATAGTTTGTTCTATTAAATTATTTATCCTTCTTTGGCTAATTTAAATAAATAAAAAATATTTAAATTAAGGCATAAGGAATATTCCTCTATATTTCCTCAAAATCAAATTAGATATCCTATGTCTAATTTATGTCAAAATATGTCAAAATTAATGCCTTCAAACTACACATGAAGATTTGGAGACAAATTGGAGACAAATTGCAAATTTATCTCTCAATCCTCTTCCATAAATCCTTCCTCTTCTCTTGCCTTGTGTTTTCATGGGTAGAGACAATCCCCAAAATCTTCTCAATATCCTCCATCTCTCATCATTCAATCCTCCAGATTGAATCCAAGCCTCTCTTTGCCCCTGTGCATTTCTACAGCCAGGAAATCTATAAATAAAATTTCATTCAACCAAGAAAAGGATCCAGATTATCTAACTTATGCACTCTTACTCTGCAAGATTTCAAGCATCCAACATTCTAAGATCATATCATGGCTGCCTCTTATAGCTTCATTTATCAGTTTTCATGTCAATCCATGCTATATTAGTTTCTTTTATCATCTAGATTTTATCATATTAGCTTCAAATCATTGCACCAACATCATTCCGTTCTTTAGATTGTCGTTTTAACAGTTATAGTGTTATTTAAATATAACAGCACAATAGCTTAATAAATCTTTGAAGATAGGAGACAATGAGACACTTTCAGTAGATTATTAGCTTGCTCTTTGATACAATGTTTAATAAGAAGTGTTTTATTATTTTCTACTTATTCACACTTACAATTAGGATTAGAGGTTAATTAATTCAGATTAATTGACTTGAAGGGATTTAAGGGTTTTGACATTTGCTTTAATCAATTTGATTTATTAAATCAAATGAGAGGACCTTTAGGACTTAATTAAATAAATTGATTTATTTAATCAAGTATGATGAATATTGGTAAATGAATCTAATAAATTGCTTTATTAGATTAATAGAGGAATTTGATGTTAATTAGAGTGGGCTTAGATGCATTATGTCAATTGATTATTTCGAGTTTCTACACTTGCTTATCTTGGTTTATTGCTTTAGGTTGCACTTCCTAATGTACTTCTTGATAACGTTTTGAGTGTGGCACCTAAACTTGAAGTTTTTGCATAAAGACTTTTGCTTTGGGATCTTGACCTTTTTGGAAATCACGAGAACAAGCACATATGTGGGGTTCAATTGTCTTTTATCTTGATTAAATGGATTCTTTTTAGCACATCAACACTTGTCTTGATAAAGTTCAAGCTAAATGTCTATGTCTTAATTCTTTCTCATTCCACAAGGTCCATTATGTGAAAATCAAAGGGTCCAAGCCATAGTTTCCCTAGGTTGACTTTGGAGAGAACAAATTGAGATATAGGCCCAAATATTTAGATGCCTCTAAGGATAAAATCCCTAGGGACAAGCAGTAATACTTGGACTTTTCAAGGATATTTTCTCTTTCCAAAGGGTTTGAAATTTTGATGACTTGTTGAATGTTTGTTTCAAAGTTTGAGATCCAAGAAATGTATTTTAACTAACTCATAGATTATACAATCCTAGGATAGAAATGGAAACTTTCTTGAGTCCTCACTTAGATTTCTCCATACATTAGACAAAGTGAATAGTTAGAGATTTGGTGACACTGGCTCCCCTCCATGGCACACACTTCTCGGGACCACCAAATCTCAAAATCTTTAAAATACAGAGATCAAAAGGATCTTTCTGTTTCTACTATTGAATAGTATAGATGTGAAGTGGCTTCAAAATGATTGTTCTTGCACCAAGTATTAAGGATTTTGGTAACTAAAAAATTTTGAATCTTACTAACAAACTGAGAACACCTAGTTGTATACTCACCGGCTTTGCCACTTAAGGCTCTTACTATCATTCCAGTTCCACTTAAGGCATGGTACTAGATGCAGTATGGTATATGGTGTCCAGAATAGAAGTTACTTTCTCATGATTTCCCAACCTTTGATATAGCCCACTGGTAAATGTGCTCCAAGAACTTGCCTATGAGTTTCTTGTTGCGGGGTGTGTCTCATAGTAAGCCCTCTCTTAAAGGTAATAAAAGCATAGAATACACTTTGAGTGTTTCTCTTGCACCCAATATCACACAAAGCACAAGGGGAGAGGATACACACTCAAAATGCACTAAAAACAAGATCACACAAATCAATCACTTGTTTTTTTTAGCCTTCAAAGCAATAGTGAATTCATTTTAAGCACCAAACTTGAGTATGAGTTTTCCTTGTTCAATTTTAGCCCAAAATCAAAGTCTAGTAAGTTTCTAATGTTCAATTTTAACCAACTTTTATAAAGCTTGAATTGTTTGTAAATTTTAAGCCCAAAGATAACTCTAGTTGGTCCTAAAATAGGAAATAAAATGCAAAATTGGAAAGCCTAAGCTATTACAATGAGCATTAAAAAATTCTTTATATTTCCAAATCAATTTTCCTCCCTATCTTGCAAAGGTGAAGTTGGGAAAAAAAGGCGATGCTCTGCAACTGCATAAATGCAATGCTAAAAAACAGAAGCAGTGCTCTAGTAAACACAAAAGTGACGCTCTACAGAAGGAAGAGAGTGCGTATGTAGCACAATATAAAATGAAACTCTCTATCATCTAAATAGAATTAAGGAAAAAAATAGAATGATAAAATGCAACGTTGTAGCATAAGTGACGTGACGACAATGAGAAAAGGCCGTGTGACATGGTGAAGGCGGCATTGAAAGAAAATTCGATGCTCTGAAATTTCGCAAATATGACATTGTATGCAAATGTGATGTTGTATCTAGAAAGTGCAGTGTCACTCCCCTGTGTCTGCAAAAACAAAAAAATTAGGCAAACTTTGTAAAAAAAAGTGGTTATCCCTCCTTATAGCACCAAAATGTGAGTGTCCAATCTGCAATTAGCTAACAAGAAACAACAAACAAGTGTTAAACATGTTAGAAATCAAACAAAACACTCCCTATTAAATTCTTTGACCAAGAAGATAAGAAAACATGATAAAAACTTGAAATGAACCAAACAAAGCATGTAATCTAGTCTAACTTAAGAAAACCTCCATCCCATAGGGGGAGTGGTACTCATTTGATGTGAAAAGGAAACCCTTTTCCCAATCCCTTTGATAAGCTTTGATGTTGAATGTGATTCTAAGTATGAAATTTACTCCAAATGGTGATAACTTAGCTAAAAATGATGAAAATGGTGATTTCTATGAAGTGAAAATGGCTATAGTGATAATGCTTGAAGTTTTGGATCCATATTGTGAAGAGAATCCTTATATTTATAGAATTCAAGGGTTGAAGCATGAGAGAAATTGGTGAATGTGGGATAAAATCAGAGTCAATGAGAATGTGCCAAGTGTCACAACTCTATTGGAGGAAGGTGGAGCACATTTTGGGAAATGTGTTGAGGGATGGGGGATGTAAGAGGAATAAATCAGAATGTAATAGGATTTGAAAGGTTGTAAGAAGAATTTAATGAATGTGATTGAGGATTTGAGAGGATACATAAGATAAGTAATTGCAAACGTAAGAGAAATTATTGAGGATGTAAGAGATTTTTGAAATCTTTGGAGGGAAATTGAATAGAGGGTGGTTGAGAGGAATATTCTTTAGGATATGCCCTTGCAAGGATACATAGAGGAATTAGATAATTAAAAGAAATTAATTTCATGTGCAACCTGGTTAGTTGACGATAGGTTAATTTAACTCTTGAGGAGTTAAAAGTTGGAGGATTTGTTAATGCTGAATAGAAAGTGACTTAGGATTAATTAATTAATTGGAATGGATTAGATGATTATGACATTTGATTTTGATTTATTTAATCAATTGAGAGGAATTAGGGGATTTAATTAAATGATTTGATTTAATTAAATATGATGAACATTAGTCAGAAGAAAGGTGAATTAATTAATAAATTTAATTATTTGATTAATAGTTGAATTTGATGAATTTAACTAAATAATGTTGATTATTTAATTAATTGGTTAGTTTGAAGTGATTTAGGAAGAAATGGTGTTAATTTATCAAAATCAGATGCTAGTATCAATCAAGACTTTTTACATGTCTACACAGTTGTAGGAGGTGGTGCGCTTGGTTGCTCCACTCATTCCTTAACTTTCCTAATGACCTCCTAAAATAACTCACACATGAATTTTGAATGTGTAGAGTCATGAAGCCTACACTGGAACCTAGAAGCATCAACACCTCTAGATCTACTTGGTATCTCAGTTCTGACCAATGCCTCACTAGTCTTGAGATGAGTTCATTATATCTTTCCACCATCGAGTCTTCATCACCAATTAGGAAGGAAGTTTGATGGTGGACTACCTCAGCTTGTAGTTGTTCCCACTCCATCGGATTACCCTTTCCAAAGGCTTGATCACCTTCATTCGTGGAGGAAATTTCTTCTAACCCCCTTTCACTTGATCTTTCATCATTATTCTCTACTTCCCCAAGGCTTTTAGCCTCTTCTTCTTTCTAGTTTTCAATGCTTGTGTTGGCTGTCCTAGCATATACGATTGCATATTTTCCTAATTCATCTTCTATCTATTTCCTTTCAACTGCTAACTATTTTTCTTCTTCAATAGATGTGTCTTCTTTATTGAGAGTTGGCTACTCCATCTGCCCAATCTAGTCTGAGCAACTCCTAGATTGGTCAATAATGTTTGCACATCAAGGGAAAGTCAGATCCAAATGAGGTTACGGACCCTACACCACCCAAACATCAACATTTATTCTAGTCTTAGTCCATCTTCATTGCTCAGCTGTTCTTGAATCAAATCTTCAAATGCTTTGGTTGCCATGTTAAAAAATTTCTTCTTGTTGATTTGCAAGAGCTAAGGGTTCATATATTTCCTAGAAGGGGATTTCTCCTTGCAAAACCATTTCAATTTTGCCTAAGAATGTTAAGCATTCCATCTCATTATGTTTGTAAGTGTCATAAATTTTGCATTTTCTTGCCAATGCAAAGCACTGCAATGGCCTCTTCAATCTCCTATTTAAATCTTCTTGTAGCTAAGTGATGTTAATTTGCAATTGCTTATCCATCTCAACTTAGATGTTGCTTTGTCTTCAAATTTTCTAGTTTTAAAATTTTCAGCATATGATGATATCTATCTATCTCATATTTCACTTGAAGGTGCATTCAACTTCTAGATTTGTATCCTTGTGCATAGCCATGCCCTCCTTCTAGTGCCAATTCTATTGATGGGTGTTTTTCACTATTTTAAGACATGTGACCAACTTAGGCTTGGGAATAGGGGCACACAAAATGAGGCAAGAGAAAAAAATGACGTGTTGGGAGTAAGAGCGGCTCATCGAGAGCAAGGTGAAAGAAAGGGGAGGTCCCTGCCTTCAGTAGGGCATGTGTGCAAAACATTCACAACAAGCACTAGGTGCCAAACTGGTTTGGGTGCTTCACAGCAAGAAAGAATCTAACTAGGAAAATATTTTAAAGGTGAAGTATTTAGTGGAGGATGGACATAGAACTTTCACTTCCAAGAACCTCCCCATAGGCTCCAGAATATGGAACTTCATATGCAGTTGTAGATATGTAATCCTAGACTTTCTAACCTAGGAAATTAGAGATGGAAGTGGTGCCTCCATGTGGGAGGATTTATGGGAAGGTTTTCCCAAACTGTCTGAGTTTGGTGGGCTTGAGAATGTAAGAAATGTAACTAAGCAGGCATCGGGAGATAAGGTAAGTGACTACACGGTAGTCAAAATAGTGGATGGTTGGCCTAGAGTGGAGTGGAAGAGTGTGAGGGGTCTAGATCTTGATCTTGAGGAAGTATATTTTTTGAAGGAGTTATGAAAGATAGGATCATATTTTATTGAGCTGGCTCAGACATTATAAGATGGGGTGCTACCCTAAATTGGGAATACATTGTGAAAGAAGGTTATAATAGGTTGTTGAGGGGTGTTGGGGAGAGAAAGATTCCTAGCAACATGTGTTGGAACAAGTCATGTATTCCTAAGGTTAGGATCTTTACCTAAGCAATGGCCCAAGGTCATATTCTCACAATAGATAGATTTACCAAGTTATGTTTTTTTGGTTCATCCAGGTGTTTCCTATGCAAGAAGAATGAGGAAACTGGTGATCATTTACTTCTTAATTGCACCTACTCTCAAATATGATGGCAGTGGTTGTTATCCAAGTTGAACTAGAAAATCGTGATGTCAAACAAACTTCTGGATGTTTTGTTGAGCTGGTCATCATTACAGAAACAAGCATTTTACAATTGTGTATGGACTGCTAGTCCCTAACTGCTAATATAGGAAATTTGGAAAGAAAGGAATAAGAAAAAAAATTTGGAGAAGGAAATTTCGCCTAAATAATTACAAAATAAGATTGAGGATTGTCTAGTAGAACTGGTGAACTCTAGAGTGAGGGAGGTTGAACCTAGTAAGTGTATTTTCCCTAAATGGGATGCAAGGTTATGACATAGTCTTACCGGTCTCTGGGTTCCACCTATCATCGATGAGGGTGGGCACAAAACTATGGAGAAGAGGAAGATTATACAATGATCACCCTCGAAGTCAGGTTTGTACAAGCTAAAATTAGATGGTTCTTCGCAAGGTAATCTGGGAGAATCTAGGGTTGGCTACATAGTTCGAAATTGGAATGTGAGTGTAGTAGGTCAGTTGGTGGAACCTTTGCCGAAGGGGACCAATAATTTGGTGGAAATGCAAGAAATGATCCTTGGTTTGAAGTTGTGCAAGGATTTTGAAATAACAAATTTGGCCATTGAAGGAGACTCTACACTAATAATTGGTGCTCTTAGGATGTGTAAGGTGAACAATTGGAAACTAGCAGCAAGATTGGAAGAGGCTTTGAACCTGATGGATAGTTTTGAACCGGTGACTATATCCCATATCCTCCATGAAGGAAATATTGAAGCATATCATTTATCCAATTTGGGGGTTGATGGGAAATCACTAAAAAACTTGTTGTTTTAATAAGTCTAGGACTCCATGGGAAGATGGGTGGGCACTATTCCACATAGGATTTTGTGGAATGGTCAAGGTCTTGTAGGGAAAGATGGTAGTATACTTGGCATGTTGGCACCCCATGTAGGTGGGGGGCATTCTTTTCACTGGGATTTATTTGGGCATGATGATCGAGTAAGTCGAGTGGCCATTTGATGTTTCATTAATGATCCCCTGCCTAAATGTGCCTCAAGTGCCAACATCAACAATATGATTATTAGCTAGATCTATGGACAATCCAATGTAGATACAGTTTGCCTCCTTATTGGTGTTCCATGACATGACATCATGCACGATTGAGGATGGGTGGGGAGTGCATAGGAAATAAGGGAAGGCATGCACTCTTTTACACACTATGGTAAGTGTGGGATGATTTGGTAGATTAAGGATGTTAAATGATTGTAGGGTGTTGCGGTTTTGAAAAATTTGGGATTCATTTTCTTGGTGTGGTTTTAGCTGATAGGCATGGTGGAGAAATCAAATTTCATAGTTGAGATTTTGACGGAGGCATTGGTGAGCATGGGGCTTGACACCCCAATACAATTGGATTGCAAAGATTGGAAGATTATCTTCAAGGGAATTATCGACCAACGGATGAAGAGGATTATGCTCAAGATTGAGCCTCATGTAGTGGTGGTGGTCAAAATTATATTAGGCAAGGGGAATTTTGTGAACCAAGAGACATTCCGGGTTAACACCCATATTGTCTCTAGGTTCTTGGCTTCAATGCTTGATGTGGGGACACCAAAAGCTAAAGTGAAGGTAATAGTCTACAAGCTCTTCAAGAAAGATCTCTTGGGTTGTCTGGATGAAATCCTACAAATGACACTCCTAGGACATGGCACGCCTCAACCATGTGATCTCCCTCTGGTCAAGGTTCCTGGTGAGGTTATTAAGGTTTATCCCTTGTTTCTAGAGCTAAACGAAATGGCTTTAGTAAGGCATCAAAAAATTGTGGCATATGGGGTAAGTTTCCTTGAGAAGTTGCTAATGTTGGAGTCTGTAAATGATTTTGACTGGGTCCTTGAATTAGATCAATTTACAAAAATGAATGATTTCTAGGTAGGGTGGTAGAGCAGTCTAGGTTTTTCAAGTTAAAGGTTCTAGCAATTATAATGATGGTGGTCTAGTTTTTTCCATAATTAAAAGATGAAACATCCCATGGTTCTTGCTAGAAATCAATTTTGGGGTCTCTAGATAGTCTGATGTCGATTGTTTTCCATATGTGGGCCAGTAATGTTTGTTCCTTTTTTACAGTTGGGTTGCGTTTGGGTGTGGTAGATGTTTTGGCAGTAGATGGGCATAATTTTTTTGATATTGTTCCTCCATAGTTCTTGCTCTGCATATGCTTGTATTAAACTTTTAATATTAATAGAATCTTACCTTATGCATCAAAAAATAAAAATAAAATAAATATATAATTATATTATATATTTATATTATATATTATAAATTTATAAAATATATATTATAATGAATATATAAATATTTATATATTTATATTATATTCATTATTCATTATATAAACATTCAAAACATTTTTATATCGAGAATTTTAATATATTATATTGATATTTATATTTTATAATATATACTATATAAATATAAATATAATATATTTTTTTAAAAATTATATAATAAATACATAAACATAATATTATAAAATAAATAAATATATAGATATATTATTAATATATAGCATTTTTATGCCTATTTATTTGTAGCATAGTGTTGTTTTATATTCATTAAAATTGAAGTTTACACAAGTTTTTGCGGAGCTAACCTTTACATGTTATAATTAGGTGATATACAAAATCCTAGCACGACTATTTTGCCCTTCAAATTTTAACTCCTAAAATTTCTTTAATTAAGTTATGATTTTGTCACCTAATTTGGTGTGAGACCATAAATGCATTTTGTTATAAACCTTTTTGTTTTAATGATTTTCTTTTTCTTTTTTCTACTATTTGTCACTCATTAATCCCATCTTCATCATTTTGAACTTCTAGGGGACATAAAGGTTGAGATACAATCTCGATTGATGTACTCTCATATCTTGATTGTTTTCTTTCCCACCTTCGATGCTTGGTGAATCTCTAGTTGCAAGTTTTGGTTCATCACATACATTGTCATCTACAATCTTTCCGGAGCTTGCAATATCATGCACTCTCCCCATGAAATTTCTAGAGACTTAGTGTTTGGACATATGCTCAATAATAAACAAGGCAGATGAGTTATTAGTGGCAACAAAGGAGGATCTAAGTTGTTGAATCAACACATAATCAACCCTCATGTAGAGGAAAAACCACCCAAAGGAGCCTTGTGGCCATAACCATGCCTTGTAACTAAACTAGATAAAACATGGATTTCACAAACACAAGAGAAGAATGAAAGTGTCATCTATAAAAAAACGCAAGATCTCTCATACAAATATATAGATATTTATATAATAAATAATAAATATAAATATTTAATATATATTTGTATTATATATTATATAATAAAGTTTATAATATATTTTTATAGTATATAATACAAATATATAATATATTATAATTCTTTATGTAAAAATATTATTTGATTGTTTACAAAATAAATAATAAATTCACAAAAAATAAGTTCAAGGTTGAACGGGGATACCTAACACAACATAAAATAAAAAATAAAAAATAATTAAAAATAAATTAACATCTCTAAATTTCAAAATGTGTCAAAACATAAAAAAGTTAATTAGGAATGGTGGAAGGTGTATGAGCTCTACTAGGGTTTTGTGGTTTCAACGGTCACCCTTGGCCCCTATTGCATCATACTACACATCTACGCAGGAAATCCCTTTTTTCTTGAGTGTACGACCGCATTTACTGCTGTTTTTGTGTTTTAATGTCTTCAACCGACTCTAACCCAACAGTTCATGCTGGTGTTAGTGGTTCGACAATGCAACTCAATGGCTTCTCCTCTAGACAAACATCCTCGAAAGTTTATTCTAAAAGTTTTTGATGAGGTAAGAACTCTGATTCCCCAACTAATGTGAATTTTCCTTTACCATATTTTTATTATGCTTGCTAGTGGCTTGAACAACACACCCTTGTGGGTTATTTTGTTGGGAGGACTCCCCCCTAAAAGTGTGTTAAAAGAATGGGTGAACAAGGCCTGGGTCCCTCATGGGGTTCACCTTAATATGGTCCAAAACTTGACCAAGGGTTTTTTTTTGTTTCGCTTCGTGGAAGTCAATCATGTCCAGGATATCATAGTCCATGGTCCCTGGTATGTTAGGTCATCCTTACTGGTTTTCCAGGCATGGACTCGCGATTATGTTGTCTCAGATGACACAAAATTGCGAGTTCCGGTCTGGATTGAATTCCCTAGCTTGAACTTTCCTTGTGTGCCTTTTTTGAATCACATTGCTTCTTCACTGGGGAGGATTACTTGTGTTGAACCAAATAGGTTTTTTTAGGCCCGGCCCCAGAAACGGGTGTGTGTGGAAATTGACCTATTCAAGGATTTGAAAGAATCTATTGATATCTAAATTGGAGCCCTCAGGCATACCTAGAAAGTCATGTATTTTAACTTACCCAACATGTGTTATAGGTGCCAGTCAGCTGACAACAAGATTAAGGACTACCCTTTGGCAGTGCCTCATACACCTTCCCTATCACGAGATGCTGAAAAACCTCGTCAAGCGAAGCCTTCTGTTAAGGTTGATGCAAAGTGGACTATGATTACAAACCAAAAAAATAAGTCAACTGGTTCTGGGTTGGCCTCTAAAGCCTCTGAACCACAAAAGGTCGCTTTAAACCCTTCAAAGAAGGGGACAAAAGCTCCTATTGGAGTTGCTAATGCTTCGGTGCAACCCAGGACAAATGCAATGCCTCAGCTTGTTGTTGTTATGTTTGCTCAACCGAATGTTCCTCCTGTCTTGTCAAGAGCTCAAAGACGGTCTCAGAACCCCTCTCCACCATAGGAAGAGGGTGAATATGTGCAAAAAAAGTGGAGATTTTCACCTTCGTCTATTCAGATTCGATTAGTGCAACAAGATTTTTTGCAGAATCATTTCTCTTCCCTGAATAAAGAGGAACCAGATTATGATAATATGGAGGAGTTTCATCCATGAACTTCCTCTCATGGAATGTTAGAGGTCTGACAAACCTCTCTAGAAAGTATTTTTTTAGAGATACTTTGCAAAAGCATTTTGGTATTGAAGTGTTTTGTCTCGAAGAGATTAAAATTTTTGGTTTCTTTCTTCCTTCGACTTTTCGTTCTATTTGGTTGGCTAGTAAAATGTTTTGTACTTTGCATGAGGTTGGGCATGGCGGATCGATCACCCTTTTGTCTCCTTGATGGCATGCTTGTGTTGTTGATAATGGGACTAATTCTTCTCATCGGCTTGTCTGGATTCTTCTTAATATTGATAATCACTCCTTTGGGATTATTAATGTCTATGTCTTTAATGATGTTGTGGAATGCTCTTTGTTTTGGTGTTGGATTGCTAATTCTTTAGCAATCACCACCTATTTACTCTACGGGGATTTCAATATGGTTGAGATGGCATATGACAAGGATGGCACCCTGCCATTCAAATGGGTAGTTGGCGAGCGGGAGTCATGGTTTTACATGTGCAATAAATTGGGGCTTTTTATCCCAATATTGTTCACCACCATTCTCATTCTCTCTAGCATATTGGGTGTAATTATAGAGTTGGCTCTGACAAAATATTTAAATGCCTTAATCGTGCCATGATCTTAGCTCAATCTTTTTTCTCTTTTAACAGCTTCGCCCTACCAGTTAAGCCATTAGTGGATGTGATTTTGTCTGATCACTTCCCTATTTCTTTTAACACTGAATGGGAGTCATGTCAGCCTCGCACATGTAAAACCCAATTATTTTTTAACACCTATTTGCTCTGCCACAAGCCTACCCTGGACCACATCCGTAGAGTATGGAATTTGGAGTGTAGACCAGCTAATCAAACAGGCTAGATTACCTGGTGGAACGATGCTATCACACATATGGCTATATTTCTTCATATTTATTGGCACCAATTGGCTATTTTTCACCGTTGGTCTTATGAAGAGACCATCGCCGACCTGTGCTTGTCTACTGAGGCTTTAGCACCTAACCCATTCTCCCCATCATTGCAAGTCAGGGTGGCATATTTAAGACACAAAAAACAAGTGGCTGATAATTATGCTGTTAGAGGTGCACAGATCAAAGCTCGGGTGCATTGGCTAAAAATTGGTGATCGTGCCTCTAAATAGGTTTTTTTGGCATTACGTGTCAGAAACTCATCCCCGGGCATCAAAAAAATCAAGGATGGCATTTAGGTGCTCTCTGAGCTCCCTAACATTCTCCAGGCCTTTGTGTGTCATTATGAGCAGGTTTTCGCTGCATAGGAACCCACGCCTGTGCGATAGTAAGTCCTTCAAGATTTCCTTTCTTTTGTGCCAAATAGGCTTTCCATAGCCGAGAGGAATTTTTATGATCAATTACTAACAATTGATGATCTCAAGGAAGTTGTTCATTCCATGGCCGATGACAAAGCCCTAAGGATCAATGGATTCCCTTGTGAATTTTACAAGGCCCTCTAGGACTGTGTTGGGCAAGATTTGCATCATGTTTACTTTGAGACTTTTCATGCTAATTCTCAAGGTAACTTAATAAACAAAGACAATATCAAATTCATACCTAAATCTGGGGATCCACAGGACATCTATAATTGGAGGCCTATCATGCTTCTCAATGTCTCCTACAAGATCATTGCTAAGGCTTTGGCTCTAAAAATTTTCCATCTCTTGCCTCAGATTGTGCACCCAAAGCAAACTGGGTTCATCAAATCCAGGGTCATTCTGGATAATATAATTGTTGTTTGGGAAGGCATCGAATGAGCCAGACGTTCAAACCAAAAACCCATTTTTATTAAAATTGATTTTTCAAAATCCTACGACCGCACTGAATGGCCTTTTATTCTTGCAATGTTGCAAGCTTTGGGGTTTGGGCCCAATTTCATTCAGGTTGTTCGTATGCTTTTTGCGGATGCCTCGGCTTGTATGACCATTAATGATTGTCAATCTTCTTCCTTTGTTCTTTTTCGTTCAATCCAGCAAGGGTGTCCTCTTGCCCCCTCTCTGTATGTGCTTGTGGCCGAAGGATTTGGCTACCTCTTGGCCAATGCGGTTTCTTGGCAGTGTGTCAAGGGTATTTCATTACCCAACTGTCAGGCTCAACTAGTTAATGGCCATTTTGTGGATGACTCTTTCCTTACTCTCCTAGAGGAAGAAGATACTATTAAAGAAGCCCTTGAATGCCTCAATATTTTTTGTCTAGCTTTTGGCTCTACCATACAATGGCATAAGACTCTATGCTATAGACAATCCATTTTTCCCACTCTAACTTGGTTTCAATAGTATAATTGGAAGAGGATTGGGCTAGGATAAATTTTTTGATTCCTGAGCATTCCCTTTGCTCTCCAGGCATCCTTGACTGAGCTTTAGCAAGTTGTGCTTTCCAGGGTCAAGCAGAAACTTGCTTACTAGATTATTCCTCCTGTTGGGCCCCTTCCAAAGTGGCTTATGGCAAGTTTGAAAAATTACTCCAAGATTTTCTTTGGGCATCCTCTGAAACTCACAAATAATTTCACCGTGTTGCTTGGGAATTTTGTTGCCTTCCCAGAGATTCTGGAGGACTTGGGCTGCTCTCCACTCAGCGACAAGGAAATTCTATGTGTGTCAAGTGGATTATCTGTGCCATTACTAGGGACGAGGCCTAAAAATTTCTTCTCAAGCATTGTATTCAATCTAGCTTTCCTTCTCATAGACCCACTTGGAAGGGGATTAGATTTCAGACCCTTCTGGTCATGAAGGAATCAATCCAAATTGTTGGGACTTTTGTGGCCAAAAGTATTTGGCATACTTGGGAGGCTGTTAAGCCTTGGCTCCGGTGGGCTAGCTCTAGATTTTGTGGACTTTCACTCAACCAACAGAATATTTGGTGGTCTCCTCCTTTTGCGCATAATGGTCAACCATTGGGTAAGTCATCTTTGCTTAAAGCACTCAGATTCCACAAAAAGGGTATTCAGACCCTGCAACAGTTATTTCATAGACCCACTATGCATATCATGCAATGGAAAGCCTTTTGTGCTCAGTACAAACTTCAAAACCAAGACCATGCTACTTACGATGGTCTGGTGATTGTTATTCCAACAGAGATGCTTCAAAAAGTTAGAAATTATGGGACCAAACCCTGGTGGAAAGACTGAAAGTGTTTTCTAGACACCCCTTTTAGAAATTACAAGTGTCGACTTGGTTACAGGTGGCTTTTATCATATTTTCCTATGATCCAAAGTTTGAACCAGAGGTGGTTGCTCCAATCCTCCGCTCATGTCTGGCGTAAAATATTTGCTGCCACTTGGTCTGCAAGTGTTAGTCCGAAACTAGCCCACTTTTCTTGGTGTATTCTTTTCTAAGGCTTGCCTGTGGGCTCTTGGCTTATCCACTTGGGGGTCTAGGACCCTCGCTGCCCTTTTTGTGGGCAAGCTGAGACTTTTAAGTATCTTTTCTAGTTTTTTCCCAGAGCTCAGCAACTTCGGATTTGGATTCATGACTTTTTTCAACCTTTTAGGCCGGAGCTTTTTTCTTGGCATATGGTTCGATTGGGAGATTCGCCTAGAATCCTTGCTAAGATTACCCAGCTTTGGCATACTTTCAGGGTGAAAATCCTCTTTAATCTCTGGAAAGACAGAAATGCTTGCATATTTGCTCATTCTCAAATGGATATTAATGTATCTTTATATGCTAAAGCTATTATTTGTTCTAATGTACTCTTACAGATTTAGGTGCAAGCAAACAAAGTTGCACTGGAGACCTTGCTCACCTCCAAGTTCTGTTGGACCACTAGGGCAATGCCCCGTGTACTGTTGCTCGGGTCCCCGCTTCGCCCACCTCTTCCCAAGGTCGGTCACCTTCTCGGGCCCAGCAGTGGAGTGGCTCTGCACGTCCCCGCTTTTAGCCTCCTCTTCGGTGGGACTCTCGCCCTCCTCAACGTACCCGCTCTCCTCTGTCGTGGACTGGCCAGGGGTGGCCCTTTGGTGGTGCTTCAGGGAGCGGCAGTGGCAATTCTGGGTGGCCAGATACTGGCAAAAGCTTTCTGTGTCTGGCGCTTGCAATCTTGCCTCGGCACGAAGAAGAAGATAAAGAGAAAAAAGATGATGACGATGGCTGGGGTGCTCCTCCTGACTTCATTCCAGACCTCGCTGATGTATGAGGGAAACACATGGATGACAAAGATCCTCCTAGCTCTGTTGGCATTGCTTTGACCGCTTAATAACCTTCTTTTTATTATGTTTTGTAATCATGGACTTACGGGCTCGGCCCATGTGATTGGTTAATTATTTTGGCTTTTCTGGACACTACCCATGTGACTTTCGGGGTGTGCCTTTTTACCACCCATCTTTTTTGTGAATATGTAACTTTATCTTTTATTAATATAGATAGCTACTTATTCATCGAAGAAAAAAAAAAGTTAATTAACATCATGCCCAACTGTTAGAACATAAAACGAAATAAAAAAGGGATTACACTTAAGTGGGGCCCACACTAAGCGTCTGTTGTTTATTTAAGCCCAGCCATGAGAAGGGGTTCATATGATACGTTTACATAAATACACATACTGCAAAGTATTCTTTTATGTATTTTTCACAAAAAGTTATTTGAGCCTCTTTAGGGAGTTTCCTAGAAAATAATTTGCCTATTGATAGATTCTTATCTTCACTGTCTATTTCAGCTTGAGCAGGCAAAGAGTATCGACAGGGAAAAGTTTTTTGAATCATGGCATTGAATATGGGATATGAGCCCCCAGATTTTTATGAGTTCGAGGTGTCACCTGATATGCATACTCCTTCGAACTCCTCTGTTACTTTCCCGAAAATTGTTAATCTGTCGGGTGTTGATTCCACTATTGAAAATTTGAAGACCGCCTTAATGGCGGCGTCAGTGCTTTCATTTATTTTTCTGATTTCAAAGGATGCACACAAGGCTTTTATGAGGAGAGTACATTGGATTCCCTGTGACTTCCTTGTGCTCAGCGCTTTTTCAATCCAATTGCTAAATATGCTGAATACTGAAAATCAGCCGTCGGGGGCTACTTCCTCCAACGCGAAGTTCAGTATTAAAGTCGACACCCCCAACGTTCCTCAGAATGCCCAATGGAAGAACTTTGTACTGATCCATAATAGTCGAACTATTTTGTGTGTATTTACAGCATATGTGATGCCAGCAATGGCAGATCCCGGCCTCGAGCATGCTTGGGTTAGGTGGGTGGCTTTGGTAATTACTGTCTTTCATCATGTAACCTCTCAGCACTATAGTGCAAAAGTTACTTCCACTGCACAAGGTTCCTCTCCTACAAAAGATAATAGTGACCTCCCTAACTTCCTTCGTTTATGGCCTCAACCAAATAAGAAGAGCCCTCATGCTCCATTTTATGCATATGCTACATTAATATCCCTCTCCTTCATTCTGCTCATTCTTCTTCTTGCCTGCGCTACAATTGCCGGCAGAAGTATTGAGCGGATCGTGACCAAAAAGATTTCTTTAGTTCTAAGAGGCGAATGGGAATTCTTTGCTGGCATAGCTGAGAAGAGCGAGGAGGTTCATCCACACCATCCCCTTCACCATCACTCCTGTTGGCGGACAGTCAAATTTGATGTTAAAAGAGCTGATCATCATTATCATCTCCATCACGTTCACGATCAGTCCTGTTTGCAGACAGGTGAAGAGGCCGTGGTGAGAGCGGAGAAGGGAGATGAAGATGCTGCAGTAAGAGGGGAGAAGGCGGAGGAGGAACACCATCGCCGTTACTGTCACTACTGTTGGCATACAGTTGAAGATGCAGTGCTCAAAGCCTGGATAATTGTTCGTGCCTATTCCGTTCAACCTGTCCTTGCCAGATCAGCCTTGACCGCCTCGGCTGCAATCATAGTTACAATTCAAATTGTGATTACGATCGTGGGAGGCCTTTCGAAGGTGTTGAAACTGAACAATTTAGATGGACAAAACAATCCAGTTGAATAAAGTAAGTTCAAGTTGGTTGCCACTATTGTGGAATCTATATTCATCTTGATAGCCTGGGCGCTTATCAATTTTAGGTGGGCTATTGCAGTGGTTAATGACCAGAGACCTGAAACGGATAGCTGGCGTAATGCTTTACGGATAGAGGATTTCTGGACAAGGCACCTCAAAGAACTGCAGCAGGCGTGGGAGTCCCCGCTGGAGGAGGCACAATCGCTCGACAGCGAAATCGATCAACTGGTTTCCAAGAAGCAGAGAACACGCACTGTAGCCAGTAGATCATTGTATGCAGCGATTTGGTTGCAGTTGCTTCTCGTTTCATTCAGCAAAGCTTGTTGGTTTGCGTCTTTATTGATTTTCCACAACAAATTGATGCATAAGTTATTTTCCTTCATGTTTCAAAAGCACATACTGTGTGTATTTGAAGACTACCCAAAATACAAGAAAATATTGGAGGATGTGCAGATGTTAGGGGAGAGCCCTAAAAGCCTGTGGGTGGCTAACCGCAAGTCCATTGAAGAAGCTAAGAGCTTCATCATACAAGGTAATCAAGACGGTGAATATAACTGTGAAGATCTGGTTTACTTTCTGTCTAATAAAAAGACGGTCTCCGGTCCAGGCTTGAGCTTCTTGTGCAAGAGGACGACTCAGCAACCACAAGGAGAGAATGACGTTGAAAAACAAGAATCATCACGAGGACGAGAAAATGAGCAATTCACAGACGTGAATACAAAGTCATGGAAAATGACAGCAGTGTCCTTGCTCAGTATCATTGTTCATCTCTCTCCAATTTATGCAGTTTTTGATAAGGAACAGTGTTCAACTTCTCATGTTTTTCCTCCAGGGGCCGTTAAGGGTTGTTTGAAGGCATATTCTCAAGCATGGGAAATCATAGATTTCGTTGAGGAGGCAGATACAGAAGCTGATGGAATCACCAGCGAAGCAGCCGACATGCACTTCAAATTTCTACAAAAGAAAGTGGATAAAGGAGAGTTTCCTGCAAGCAATTTCATGTATGCAACACCTGAATGCGTGCGTAAGGCATTGCAGGATCTTCAAAAGGAATGTAAAAGCAAAACAGAGCTGCTCGAAAGTACAAATGGAGAAAAACAAGGCCGTCCATCCGTTGGGAAGGGCAATGACTCCATAGACCGGAAAGCATCAGAGAAAAACAAAGCAGCGCCGCTCGAAAGTGCAAATGGAGAAAAACAAGGCCGTCCAAACGGATGGAAGGGCGACGACTCCATAGACTGGAAAGCATCAGCAATAGGCAGTGCCGTGTACAATTTATGCAACAACATTGAGTGCAATGATGGAACCGTTGTGAGTGAACTGCTGAAAGAATTAGAAAGCTCTTTGGCAGATATAATAAACGAATGCCTAGAAAAAGCCCAGCGTCTCCTCTTATTGAAGTCCAGGAAATGGGCGCTAAACAGGGATGAAAAGCGGATGGGGAAAGCGCTTTACACAGCAGGAAAAGCTAAGGTAATCATGGAAAAGTTAGCGTGCAACAAGTTAGCAATAGTTTCCTGTCGTTGATTGTTTGTCTTCTTTCATCTATTACCTAGTACTTCGCCTCAAGTTTCTAGGCGTGTCTTCAAGGGAAGTCCCATTTACGTAAACCAGGTATTGTTTTAGTTGCTTCTGAAGTAAGTAATTAAGTCAAGTGTTTTTGTTGTTTGTCTTGTGCTATGTTATGTAGTTAATGTTATAGTTACAACACTATGATGTGTGGCAAACTGAAAGGAGTCGACTGATTTCCTAAATATATTCGGTGTTACAATTGAATTTCATTAGCTACAACATTATGATGTGTGGCTGAAAAGACTGATTTTCTAATTATATTCTAGGTTTGTATTGGTGTTATAACTAAATTCCTTATGAAAGATATTGATTTTTTTTTAAATTTTTTCTTAAAAATATCAATTTTAATATATCATTTATCATTTTATCAAAATTATAAATTTGAATTTGTAGAATAACATTAACGTAATGCTTATTTGATCACTATTTTTTATTTTTTACAAATAAATTTATTTAATGTGAATTATAAATAGTTTGTGAATTTTTGCAATGCATTTAACATGTACTTAATTCCTCACAATACATCATGATATAATTTGTCAAAGTTGCATCTCCTTCACTTGATTTCTTTATAATTTTTCTTGTTTTCTATTCAATATATCTCTTTGAATATTGACAAGTTCATTTCAATCAAGTAATCATATAATAAAAATGCTATCCATTCTATTCTTGAAGTATTTAATGTTATTTTCTAATATTATCACTAAAAAAAACATCTTGAATCCTTCTTTGTATAATCTTTAATGGTGCTAATATGTTCACACATATTAAATTGAATTATAAATATAAATATGGAACCCGTTAGAGAAATTGATAGATGTGAAGACATCAAATTCAAAAAAATGATGATTTATAATTAATTGATTATTATGTTGATTCAATAATTATACTAATTTAGACTAATTTATTTTCATTTCTGCTAGCTACTTATAACTAATTTTAAGGAGAAAGCTCTTATTCACATGATTAAATCATTTTTACAATAATTCTGGTGCATCAATCATTTTTCCAATTAGTATTATTAAGAGTTTTAAACGTCTTGTTTAGGACCAATGCACCATACATGGCCACCAACATTTGAAAAAGATTGTCTGATGTGGGATGTGTTCAACAAGTCAAACGTTGAGATTGAACATTTGGGTTCTTATCTATACTGAGAGAAGCCTAAAATCGTGTATGGGTAAAGAAGAGAGATATTATAGAAAGAATATAAAATAAAGAAAGGCTTATGCAAAATAAATATATTTTCACAGTTAGTTTAGAGCTTAGTACCTCATTATATTTTAATTAGTAGAACAAAATAAAAAAATTCTATATAAATTAACTCATAAACATTGATAAGGCTCAAAGTTTATCATAATAAAAACTTCTTATATTAATACTCATGTGATAAATTATAGAGTGTATAAAGCCAATTAATGGAATATGCATAGAGTCTCTCCTATATTATAATGAGAAAGTCAAGATCAAGATCACACACCAAGCTCAAAATATTGCCTATATAATGGTCAAATTGAGACCTAGATTACACATCAATCTCAATGGGATAACTTTACAAAACTACATCTAAACTATAAAGAGACACATAGACTAGTATTTATGGTAAGAATTCCCCAATTCATAATGATATTTTTCTCAAAAAATAAGAGTTTGATGTTAGATAATACCAAAGAATATAGTGATATCCATTTGGATTTATTGCCTTCAAATCTATTTTTTGTGGCTAGAGTCTATAATGAAGGAAAAAGATACACAATTAATGAGCTTTTATTTAATAACTCTTTGTGGATACAATTAGGTGAATTCATCTATTATGTACTACATAAGATAGTTTTTGGCTAGCCTTAGAAGTTAAATTAATTTCTATTATGAATTCTTAATTTATGACATGACACACCCTACCCAAACTAATCTAGAGTTAGAAGATAATCGGTCAATGCTATGTGTGACATACACATGTAAAATTATACCTTCATAGAGAAGATGATGATATCCTAAAAAAAATGGTTACTCAACCCTCACATCATTGAATGAAGTTTGTGGTAGATAAAATAACTCATTTTATTTTGGAGATAATATTCATATTACCTTTTGCGACTTCCTTGAGCAAATTTTGTGTTAGTTATAATATTCCAAATAAACTAAAACTATTATGATGAGTGGTTCCTATTAGAATAGAATAATCAATAGTGGGGTTTCCTGAGAAAATATTTATTTATAATACTATTAAAAAACATGAATTATCAGATCATATTTCACTTCTCATATAAATGTCTAGATGTTTCTAGAATTGGAATACCTGTGAGCCACATTAAGCATGAAAATGTTATTATTCTAAAGGGTAGAGATGATTTTCCAATGTTGTAGGACATTATTATTTGATAACAAAATAATATATAGTAATTTTTCTACTTTTACTAAATAATTCACTATAGTTTTTGTGACTCTTATGTTGTCTTTTATATATCAAATGGATATAAACCCAAGATATCCATTGGGTGTAGAGTCACCCACAAAATAATCAATATTTAATAATTTTAAAAAGAAAAGAGGTTACCTACATTATAGATGATCAACGTATGTCATTTAGTGGCCCCCACTATTAATTTTGAGTTAGGTGGATCCTCTACAAAAGTGAAGATTATTTTTTCAGCTTGATAGTTTTCTCATATGAAATTTTATATGCATGCACATCCATTATTTTCATCATTGTCTCTAATTCATCTAGTGGTTTGATTTTTTTATAGAATATCTTTAGTGTCAGATGTTGGGGATATCCTATCCAGTCCAAAATTTTCTGGGCTTATTTTATTAGTTAATTATGAGAATTTTTATATAGTATCATCATGTTGTTCCCATCAAATAATAAGAGTGATCTTTTTAATTTTAGAAATTATATTTGGGACAAAAAACCATAGATTCATAGTATCAAGATGTTGTGTTGGACCTTCTATTAATCATTTTTAAATTATTCCTATCCATGACATCATTTATATCTTGGGTGGTGGTAGTTCTATTAGTGATCTAGATGCTAGTAAGTTTGGTAGTGTTGATTGTGTGAATTCATAGCATGTAGTTTTCCAAACTTTCCATGGCTAGAGAGAGTGTACCATCCATCAAATTGACCTTTTTCTTCATCATGTCATGTAACACATTGTTGAACTTCATGAACTAAATTTTTGACATGGAGGATGCTATAGATTTGCCAATTTCATTCAAATAGGTCTTGTTGATGGGTGTTTTCAAACATTACTAAATTTAAATAAATAATAAGTATCCTACTTCACATAATATGTTATACATATTATTCGATTAATATTAGCAACCCCAAGGGCTTGGTAACTAGGTCCTAGCCATGTAGGATGGCTCAATATTTTGTTGTATTTATATTTGCATTCAAGGGTCATACATAAAAATGTTCTTTGTATGAACTCATTTCTGGGTTAGTTTCTAGTTAAAAATTAACTTATCATAATTATAATCCAAATGTTAATCTATCCTTAGAATAATAAAGATTTACAACTTAATAATGAATAACTTATGTTGGAAAAACAAGGATAGACAAATGAGAGGGGGAGTGAATCAGTTGTTACAAAAATTAAGCTTATTCAACCTTAAACAACTTTTAGTCTAAAATCTGATAATTAATAGTGAAAGCATGAAGCAACAACACATTAGAGACACATGAACATCAATATTTTTTACATGGAAACCCTATTAGGGGAAAAACCATGGTGGATTTTAGTCCACAAGATTATACCCTATTAGAAGTACAATGAAAGAAATGAATAAGGAATGCACATGCATTCAGGCACACTGCCTACAACTCACTGCTCAAAGGGAAGGTTCACTACCTTACATAAGACAATCAGATTAAATCCATCTGACGAGGTTGAACTGAGAAATTAGCTTCTACAAAATCTTGATTACCGTTCTGGTTAGGCACAAAAATACTTCTTCACACTTCACTCAATCTCCTTCACACTCTTCTCTACACTCGAATGATGTGATTTGTATTCGCGGATATCTTTCACTCACATTCACCGAGCATACTCTGAGCATGTTTCAAAATGAATAAAAAATTGATCTTATATATCCGCTACATGGATTTACATCAGCAACTTTGTCGACCAAAAATAAAGAATAAATTACAACTGTTGACCTCAATACATGAACAAATCTTAATGTGCACCAACCTAAGTTAGTCACAACATAGTGAGGACCTAGATCAATATCCTTGAACATGCCAAACAATAAAATATTAATTCATAAGGATCCGTAACACGCTACCACTATCATGTCGGCCAAGAACATGAAAACCTTAAGCACACAAGGAAAAATATTCAATCACGAACATGTTGATCAATGCAGACATACCAAATTGATAGATCATGATCTAGAAACATCATTGAACACCTCAGAAACATACAGAACAACTCACTTTACCATAATTGCAATCTCATCTTCTAGAAATGACTGCTATAGTAACTAAATAATTATAAGAACACAAAACTTCATAACTTTCTCAATTCTTGATGCATACCACTGAAACTTTCAGACAACATACTAGATAGGCTCAGTAACAAACCCTTTAGTGTGTGCCTCTTGATCATCAATGTACAAAAAGTTTCATCACTCTGACCTTCTCAGCTTCACTAGCTACTTGTAATATATTTATTACAATTTTCTCAATATCCTTAATATATACAGCCTTCAAAATCACCAATGCTAATAGTGTTGACATCAATAACAACCACATATCAGCAACACAACCAAAACGTCCAAAAATCTCCCCCTTTGGCATTGATGGCAACACATGATGTGAAAAATAATACCATCAACACAACTAGTTGATCACATACTTCTCTCCCTTTGATATGTAGTTCTCCTCGCATAGCTCTTCTCTCCATTTCTTGACTCTTCTCCCCCTTACTTCAAGAGTTTCTCATATTGTTCTTCTCCCCCTTTGACATCAATAGCAAAGGTACACATGCTCTGATCCACATATCATCTGAAACATCTAACTACTCCCCCTGAATAGCAGCCACCACAAAATCAATCTGAAACAAGATCTGACTGTAAGTCCATGGATTGATGCAAAGACTTGCATCTTAGTTCAGATTAGGAGGGGAAATCACCCCTAACTTTCCCCTGAGATACTCAAAAGTATCCTTAGGCAACGGTTTAGTAAAGATATCTTCAATTTTCTCCTTTGTAGGAACATATTCCAATCTGACCTCTTTATCACTCACCTTGTCTCTTAAAAAGTGATACTTGATAGATATATTTTTTGTCTTTGAGTGTAGCACCAAATTCTTAGAAATGTTTATGGAACTTGAATTGTCACAAAATATAGCAATAGGCTCATTATAATCAACTTTGATATCTCTCAGCATCTACTTCATCCATAATACCGGAGTACAATTATTTGCAACAACAATATATTCTTCCTCAACAATAGATAAGGAAATGGAATTTTGCTTCTTACTTAGCCAAGACACCAGCTTCTTTCCCAAGAAGAACGCACCACCACTTGTGATTTTCCTATCATTTACATCTCCTACCCAATCTGCACCTGTAAAGGAATTCAAAGTAAGATCATCATCCTTTGGATACCATAACCCAAAGTCAATTGTTCCTTTCAAGTATTTGAATATTCTCTTTATTGCATTCACATGTGATTCCTTTGGATCTGCTTGATAACTAGCAACCATGCACACAACATTCATAATGTCTAGTCTTGTTTGAGTCAAATATAGAAATCCACCAATCATTAACCTATATCTTGTTTGATTAGCCTTAGGAGAATCATCATTTTGAGATAGTTTGCATTTGGTTACCATGGGTGTACCAACTGGCTTTGCATCTTCCTTCCCAAACTTTTTTAGTAACTCTCTTAAATACTTGGACTAAGAAATAAAGATTCCATCATCTAACTGAGTAATTTGCAATCCTAAAAATAATTTTAGTTCTCCTATCATTGACATTTCAAATTCACTTTTCATTTCATTAGAAAATTTCATGCACAAGTCATCATCACCTTCATAAATAATGTAATCAACAAAGACTTCAATAATCAATTCTTTAACCTGATCCAACTTGAAATACAGATTGTTGTCAACAATACCTTTATTGAATCCAAGCTTCAACAAGTATTTATCTAGTCTAGCATACCAAGCTCTAGGGGCTTGTTTGAGTCCATATAGTTCTTTCTTCAATCAACACACCATGTCATTTTCATCAAATAATTGAAATCCATCTGGTTGCTCAACATAAACTTCTTCTTCTACTTCACCATTTAGAAATGTTGACTTCACATCCATTTGATAGACTTATAATTCTTGAAATTAGCATAAGCAAGAAATAACCTTGTAGCTTCAATTCTAGCAACAAGGGAAAAAATTTCTTCAAAATCAATACCTGCCATCTGTGAGCATCCTTTACATACTAGTCTTGCTTTATTCCTAATCACTTCACCTTGTTCATTCAGCTTATTCCGAAAAACCCATTTGGTTCCAATCACATTTTTGTCTTCAGGTCTAGGAAAATGAATCCATGTATCATTTTTCTCTATCTACATCAATTCTTCCTTCATTGCTTCCATCCAATATTCATCTTTACATGCTTCATTGGCATTGCTAGGCTCAGTTTTGGATATCAGACAATATTCTTCTACAATTCTTCTTCTAGTTTGTACACCTTTGTTCTTGTCTCCTATGATCTAACTTTTAGAATGAATTTGCTTTACATACCTTGGAGTTTTGGGTTCTTTTATTTCTTCTACATTTCCACTGTCTTCTTGTTCATGACTTTTTTGATTTGCTAGAACACTCCGAGTTTGATTATGTGACTACACATTCTTTCCATTATTAGTAGTATCCTTTTGGTCATCTAAGTCATATCCACAATACCTAGATGATCTTTCAATATCCTCATCAACTCTGACATTTTCACTCTCAACCATTTTCTTCAATATTTTATTGTAACACTGGTAGGCTTTGCTCTTAGTAGAGTATCCCAGAAAGATTCCTTCATCACTTCTAGTTCAAAATTTCCTATATCTTCATCTCTTTTAATATAACATCTACTTCCAAAGATTTTGAAATACTTAATAGTAGGTATATGACCAAACCATAGCTCAAAAGGAGTCTTACCAGAATTACTATTGACATTCACCCAGTTGATAGTATACACAAAAAATCTTATAGCTTATCTCTAGTAGAAATGAGGAACATTGCCTTCCAACATCATAGTTCTAGTAGCATCTAAAATTGTTATGTTCTTTCTCTCAACAACTTTGTTCTATTATGGGGTCTGAGGAGCAGATATCTATCTTTTTATTCCATGCTCTTCACATAATGAATTGAACTCTAGAGAAGTGAATTCACTACCTCTGTTTGATCTTAAACATTTGATCTTCAAACCTATCTCAACTTTTGCCAAATCTTTGAAGCTTTTGAATTTCTCTAATTCCTCATGAATTCTCTTAAGAAAGCAACCCAAACCATTCTAGAATAATCATCAATAAGAAACATAAAGCACCTTTCTCCTTGTAGACTTTTGATTCTAGATGGACCACATAGATCAGTATATACCAAATCTAGTACTCCATTGGAATGATGTTATTTGCTTCAAAATGAAATTCTTGTATGTTTTCCCATCTAACATTCCTTGCATATAGTGTTAGTAGGCTTCACTAACTTAGGAAGATCTCTAACTGCTTGTGTGGAGCTTATTTTGACAATATTATCAAAGTTCACATGACACAACCTTCTATGCCATAACCAGCTTACATCAACTTGAGCAATGAAACAAATTTCACTAGCAGCATTCAAGTGAAAAATATTACCTCTAGTCTTTGTACCTAAAGCAATCACATTTCCTGAGCTTCCTAATATCCTACACTTACCATCTTTGAACTGAAGATTATAACCTTTGTCAACCATATGTCCAACACTCAACAAATTATGCTTCAATTCTTCAACATAAAGAACATCATGTCAGTATTGTATTTTCCACCAAGAGAAATAGTGTCTCTACCACAAATCACACCAACATTGTTATCTCCAAATATTACAACACCATTGTCATAGTTTTCCAATCTTAGAAACTTGTTTTCATCACCAGTCATATGATGTGAGCATCCGCTATCAATCACTCACTCCTCCTTCCCATCAATTCTAGTTGTAAGAGATTTTTCAATATTTTGATTACTAGCTGATTTAGTGGACACCAGATCATTTTCCTTGATAGAAATGAATACCCATTCATCTTCATTTCTATTTTCTTTATCAGATTCATCATCAGTAACTCCTTCTCCAGCATAATAACATTTCTCTTGAAATCTAGTCTTATCAGGCTTATACTTAGAGTCTTATCAGGCTTATACTTAGAGAGTCTTTCAAGACATCTTCATGAAAAATGACCTATCTTTACTTACCTTGTCCTCTGGCTTCTCTTTTTACAATCAGTACTTCTAGTTCTTCTAGCTCTATTTCTTCATCTTCAATCAGTTTCATTTCTTCTTCATACTAGAATGTTTTTCTAGAACTCTCTCCCAGATCATATCTCTGCTGGATTTTTCCAGATATAGTAGCTTTGAATGCAAACTCTGTCTTAGGAAAGGATTCACCAAATTCACTCAACTCAAAGGCAACAAGATTTCTAATCAATATGTCTCTTGTCACATTTGTTACTATCTCGAGCTCTTCAATAGCATGAGCTTTTTTTTTTTAAGAAGTAGGCACAAATATAAGTATTTTAGCCACAATCTCATCTTCTTCCAAGGTTCCACCGGTACATCTAATGTCCAAGTATAAGCAGGATCATCATGGAAAAAATAGGCCCTTAAGTGGCAATGAAAATTCAAAAAACTAGAGTTAGGCAACTTGACGTAAAAATTCGAATAAGTTATCTATATTATTTCAAAAATATGTAAGAATAGAATCTGTAGCAAATTGAATGTAGTTTCTAAATTACTAGGTTTATTTAAAAAGAAAAAAAATCTATTTGGTGAGAATTTGAAATTTCAATGCAGTAGTACTTAAATTTCAGGAGAAAAATAAGAAGTAGGTGTCTGTCTGACCACCCTAAGCATAATAAATTGATAATTATTTTTTATAATAGTATAGATATAGGTAGAGGAGTCATGTCTCGATGTGATGCATATTTTTTTGTAATTTTTTTCCAAGTAAATAATTAATTATAATTTTTTTATTACAACTTTTAAAAAATTAAAAAAATCATATGTCTGACCACCTTAACTAGGTCAAAACTTCATGAAATTCATTTTTTCTTTTTTTAATACTATAGTATGTGAAGCATAGAAGGTGACACATATTTCAGATTCAAAAAATGTGATACTATTTGAAAGCTATAGATGTTTTTCAATCAGCCTATCAATCAGGTCTTTAGTTGTAATTCAAATAGAAAATGAATAATAATTATTTATTAAATTCAAAGTAAAGCATAATTTATATTGATGGAAAGCTGAGAATATCCTTTAAAAACCCTTTTCATTTCATCAATTTTGGGTAGAAAAAAAGTTGTCAGCTACATGGGCCATCATATCACTTACATATCGCCACTTTTTGGCCCATCATGATCCTACACATACCCGTCCATCACTAATTCATTTACCTTTTTCAAGAAGGAAAATATGTTTTCATCTTCACTCATCTTTATGTTCTCCTATTTCCCTTTCAGACTTTGCAACTTAGCAACTTTCACTAATGCATCTCCTTCATACAATGTTTCCAGTTTTATCCAGATCTCATGTGTAGTCTTTAGACCTATTACATTTGTCATCTCTGAATCTATCAAAGAACTTAGCGATGCTTCTATATCCATGGTATTAATTTATGCTTCTTTGATCTCATCAGCAGTAGAGGGACCATTCTGAGGACTTATATATGCATTCTTTGTAAACTTCTAGAAAGGCTCACCAATGCACTTCAAATGACACTCCATTTTGACTTTCCATAGAGAGTAGTTTGTACCATCGAATCTAGGACTATCCTTCTTTTATGATTCCATCTCAGATCACCTGAAGTTGTTTGACTTCTTCAAATGAACTAGCTCTGATACCAATTGTTGGAAAAACAAGGATAAACAACTGAGAGGGGGGTGGTGAATTAGTTAAATAAATTAAGCTTATTCAACCTTAAACAACTTTTAATCTCATATATGATAATTAACAATGAAATAATGAAGCAACAACACATTAGAGACACATGAACACCAATACTTTATACATGGAAACCCTGTTAGGGGAAAAACCATGGTGGATGTTAGTCCACAAGATTATACCCTATTAGAAGTACAATGAAAGAAATGAATAGGGAATGCACATGCATTCAGGCACACTGCCTAGAGCTCACTACTCAAAGGGAAGGCTCACTGCCTTACATAAGACAATTAGATTAAATCCATCTGATGAGGTTGAACTAAGAAATTAGCTTCTATAAAAGCTTGATTACAGTTTCGGTTAGGCACATAAACACTTCTTCACAGTTCGCCCAATCTCCTTCACACTCTGCTCTGCACTCAAATGATCTGATCTTTATTCGCACATATCTTGCACTCAAATTCACCAAGTATACTTTGAGCATGCTTCAAAATGAATAAACAATCTCTCTTATGTGTCTGCTACACAGATTTACATCAACAACTTTGTTGGCCAAAATAAAGAATAAATTACAACTGTAAGCCTCAATACATGAACAAATCTTAATGCACACCAACCTAAGTCAATCACAACATAGTAAGGACCTAAATCAATATCCTCAAACATGCCAAACAATAAAATATTAATTCATAAGGATCTGAAACACGCTACTACCATCATTTCGGCCAAGAACATGAAAACCTTAAGCACACAAGGAAAAATATTCAATCACGAACGCACCGATCAATGTGAATGTACCAAAATGATAGATAATGATCTAGAAACATCACTGAACACCTCAGAAACATACGCAACAACTCACTTTACCAGAATTGCAATCACATCTTCTAGAAACACTTGCTATAGTAACTAAATAACTGTAGGAACAAAAAACTTCATAACTTCCTCAATGCTTGATGCGCACCACTAAAAATTTCAGACAACATACTAGATAGGCTTAGAAATAAAACACTTTAGTGTGTGTCTCCTTATCATCAATGTACATAACTTTTCATCACTCAGACCTTCTCAGCTTCACTGGCTGCCTGCAATATATTTATTACAACTTTCTCAATATCCTTGACATATACAACTTTCAAAATCACCAATGCTAATAGTGTTGACATCAATGACAACCACATATCAGCAACACAACCACAACATCCAACAACTTACTCAAAAAAAATTCATTTCATGTCTTTAGTTTCTAAATTAAACCTACTATAATCTATTCATTATAAAAAGGTATGAAATACAAATAGATAAAATGGTTTTCTTATTTATTCTACTAATATTTATTCTTCTTTCAAATAGTATATTAGAGGGATTGGAAATAAAAAATTCATATTTTGTGTTGTACACATCCATTATTTCCTTACCATTATTAGATACTTGGTAAAGAACTTCTATAATTTAAAAAATATATTTCATATGCAATCATCCTAGAGAACTTCCCAAAGTTGGTAACTTTGGTATAAATAATAATTTCATTTATTTAAGATAAAGTTTAATCAATTAGATAATTATGCAAGTTAGATCAACATTCCCAATGAAATTAGTTTGAAGTATGAAAATAGGAAATAAGAGGAAGAACACAACAATAAAAGCTGTTAGATCCTATCCTAATGAGAAAACTCTCAATCCCATGGGGGAATTGGTGTCATTTTCATGTGGAAAATGGCCCTTTTCCAATTCCTTGATGTAAAGTGATGATCTTTGGTGATGATTGTTGCTTCCTTGATGAAATTTTCCAATAACCTAGCTAAAGTGATTGGAAAATATTGAAAATCTATGAACTCAAATTATAAATACCTATAACTAGTGATTGTGCTCTTAGTTGATGGATCCAAGATTCAAATGACAACCTCCTATAAATAGAAGAGAATGATGGAGGAAGAGGAAAAATGGATGAATGTGGGACAAAAGACCAACCAATGAGAGAAGACCACTTGTCCACATGTGATTGGAGGAGGAATGAGTACATTTCGATGAATGTGCAAAAAAATATGGTTAGGTAGAATTTGAAATTGTTGAGATGACAAGTTGGAGGGAGAAAGGAATGGAGTAAATGCCACTTGGCTCAAGGAAAAGGACATGTAAGAGGCCTTTAATGCCTTGTTGAATGTACTCATCTCTTTTGGAGGGATTTTTTGAATTTGAGGAATATTCCCTCATTGATGTCAAGTTGAGGGAAAATAGAAGAATTAGTAAATCAAATAAAATGATTTATTGTGCAAGTTGCAAAATCTAGAGGATTTGATGGATTAGGATTAGGATTAATCGGGATTTGATTAATTTAGAAGGGGATTAGTTGATTTGACAATTTGATTTAGATTTTAGGATTTAAATAAATCAAAATGAGATGAATAATGGATTTAGATTTAATTAAATAAAGACCACTTTATTTAACTAAGGAAAGTAGTGTTAGATTTAAATCAAATAAAGATTACTTTATTTAATTTAAAGAAGACGGCTTTAGAGATTAATTAAATAAATTGAATTATTTAATTAAAAGGACTATAGGATTAACTAAACAAACTGATTTATTTAATTAATAGAAGTGGATGACTTAATCAGATAAATTTGATTTATTTAATTAAGAGAGGAAATATGATGAATTTAATCGAAGAAAGATTATTCAATTAAATTGATTAGTAAAGGAGATGATTTAGGATGAACTCATGTTAGTAAGATCAGGATCGGGTGTATAGGATCAAACTAAATATTTTTCATGTCTACAAAAATAATACACTGTTTTTTAGGAAACATATAGTTTATGCATATAGCTATAAACTTAGTGATAGGGAGAAAAATTTAGAAGAGTAGATTTCTCATGTACATGCAAATCCTCCTAATGCATGACAAAGGTATGAAATGGATCAAGATATTTTCTTTTATGCTAATTAATTCATGCAACTAAAGAATGAAAGAAGGGAAAGATAAGTGGATGATTGATTGATCCTGTAAAATGTTTCAAAGAAAGGAATGGAATAATAGAAGGTCAAATTGTATTATAGAAAACCTAATTAGTGAAAAAATGCTCAACTAATAAATATAAAAAATAAAAAATATTGATTAGAAAAATCAACCTAACGATTAAAAAATCCCATTTATATGAAATTCTAGAAATTTTTTAACTAATCATGTGGATTTAGGGTAAAATATGGGATCAAACACTAGTTACATTCCCTATAAGGTTTCCTCTAATCAAGAAACCTTGAGAAGAAGAAATGCATATGAAATTAGTTTTTATTAGGATTACAAATTGCCTTAATCCAATCCATAGTGAAATTAGAGGAAATATGCATAAGATTCCATAAAATAATATAGTGAAAGCATAAGAACACTTAAGATACTTCATCAACATAAAAAATAGGTATAAAATTTAGAAAGAGGATGTGATGCTAAAAAAATTATGGATTCCTTAGAAAAGAGATCTATAGAATGGTATAGAACTCTCTTGTACTCTAGCATCAAATTCTATAAGGAGTTCATGATTTTTTTCAAGTTTGAATATGCAAAAAAGGTTGGTACTAATTTTACCATAAATTAAATTATGATTATTAAAAAGTCATAAACAGTAGATTTATCCTTACAAAGATAATGATATAATTACATATTAATTTAAATGATCAAATGTTTCTTTTTTATTATAATATATTTGAGAAACATATTAAGTATTATTTGTGAGATAAAAATCCATATTTTCTTAGAGAGGTGTACATTATATCCATCAACATTTAAAATAACATGAGGGTATTGGGAAATAATATCAAGAAATCAAATATAAAATTATCATAATTTAATATGGGTACCCTGAGAAAAACACTTTTAGTTGATGACATATTAGATAGGTTGATGGTAGATTTGAATGACCTATAGTACAATATGGATGGAAATGAGATGTAACATCCACCACAATGTTGATCAACTCGTTTCAATGTAGAATATAGGTTACATAAAAATCATTATAGTACTAATTTATCCAAAAAACACAATAGAATGATAGGGATGGATCTCTAAGGAAAGTAATTTTTCTAAATTATAATGAGGAGACAATAGATGTATTGAGGAAAGAGAATAAGGATTTCCAAGAGGGGGATTCATGGTGTATTTATTTTTCCTTCCTCATGATTCATTAAATTATGCAATTTCTATTTCAATGAATAGAGACGAATTTCTAAGTTAAGAGGGGTGTGTTGAGTATTATGAAACTATTTATTAGCAACTTGCTTTGGAATGAAAGTCAGTGGATGAATATATGTATTATGAAAATATAAAATGAATGAAAAAATATTATAATATGAGTGTAATATTGATATGAATTAATATGATTTGTCTACTCGTGATTTTGAGTATTTTAAGGAGCTTATAAAGTAAAGGTATACAATGAAAATATCATATCATGAAGACATAAAGGTCCTCATTGATGCTACAATAATAAATGAACAAAATTGATATGATCTACAAAATAAGCATGCAGTAACACAATTAAATCATGTTAGTAAGATAATACAATTTATCGAAAGGTTTATAGAGATAATTAAAAGGTGTTCATTGAAGATGGAAGTAATATCCCAAATAGGAAGGTAGTTGAAAATAAGAATAATCTAATATTATAGAGAATAAAATTTTAAGTATGTGCTCAAGGCCTAGACCTAGACTCTATTAATAAATTATACTACAACCTCAAAAGTGAGGGTGCTAAATAATAACACCAATCGATCAAGTTATGTCTTCAAATGAATTGACTATAAATATAGATATAATGAAAGAACCAAAAATTATGGTTGTCTCACCTATTGCACTCTCACCTTCTATTTTTGATGGAAATGATGTAACCATCTCCAATAATATACCTCTCCCAAATTATATCCCTATTGATATATCACAACTCTTTATCCAAGTTACAATCTCAATTTCATTAAGTGAGCCTTTGAGAATTCCTAAACATTGCATTAGATCTATATATTTTGTTTCAATTGTAGGTGTTCCTAGTCAACCAACTGGGTATGTGCAGGATCATGATGGGCCAAAAAGTGGCGATATGTAAGCCATATGATGGCCCATGTGGCTGACGACTTTTTTTTAACCCAAAATTGATGAAATGAAAAGGGTTTTTAGAGGAGATTCTCAGCTTTCCACCAATATAAATTATGCTTTACTTTGAATTTAATAAATAATTATTATTCATTTTCTATTAGAATTACGAAGAACGTCCTAATTGATAGGCTGATTGAAAAACATCTATAACTTTCAAATGGTAGCACATTTTTTGAATCTGAAACATGCGTCACATTCTATGCTTCACATAATATAGGACTAAAAAAAAAAAATTTGAATTTCATGAATTTTTGACCAAGTTAAGGTGGTTAGACAGACGAGCTTTTATATTTTTTAAAAGTTGTAATAAAAAAACCATAATTAATTATTTGCTTGGAAAAAAATTATAAAAAAATATGCATCACATCGGTACATGAGTCCTCTACTTATATCTAAAATATTTTTAAAACATATTATCATTTTATTATGGTTAGGGTGGTCAGATAGACACCTACTTCTTATTTTTACCCTGAAATTTAAATACTACTACATTTAAATTTCAAATTTTCACCAAATAGATTTAAAATAAATAAATAAAGGTCTAGTAGTTTAGAAACTAAATTCAATTTTCTACAGATTCTATTTTTACATTTTTTTGAAATAATATAGATAAATTATTCAAATTTTTACGTCAAGTTGTCTAACTCTGATTTTCTGTCTTTTTATTGCCACTTAAGGGCCTGCTTTTTCCATGATGATCCTGCACATACCCAACTACTACTTCTAATGATGTAAAAAATAATATAAAGGATGTGGAAACCATAGAGGTATACCTAAGGGATTTTATTATTAATATCCAACTATTTTTGACTAATTTTATATAATTGTTATGATTAATGGTTGGTTGTTACATAATTATATGCTAGAATCAAGTGTTTCTAGTAATGCCATGTCACTTTAGGTCAAGAGTGTACTCAGTTTGTAATTTTTATAGCCATATGTTAATATTTTTTCCATGCATTTAAAAAAATTGAGCGCCATTAGTGTTGTGAAAAATTTAGAGGTCTAGATACCCACATACCCAAATAAGTCATTTTCAATGGATATAATCATTCTAGATTGACCTCCCAAAAGGGGTATGTTATTTTACAAGTGACTAAAATCTAGTGGAGGTAGTATATAGATGGATATTTCTTATGCTACCATTATTGTACATGGGTAAACTGTCAAGCTACATAGTAAACAAAAGGTTTATGATAGAATTGAAAATAAGTAAGAGAACCTATTAGATGTGGAAATATGATATTTGACCTGGAATAATGATTTAATCTAGGTAAATATTTCCACCTTAATAACAAGGAAAAAAATCAACCAATAGGTGATATTTCCATTTATTTTCCTCATGGGAGAGCCAAATGTATTGGTTAGAATTTTGGTCACTTTTGTTGTAGAGTGTTAGGATTGATAAAATGATGGAATGAAATAGGTGAATTATGATCAACTTTATTAAGTGTGACATAATATGGATGTTATAGAATATAATATTATAAACACAAAGAATATCTAAATAAGAGATACAAAGAGTAACCTAGTGTTAAAATTTGGAGTTGATTAGGTAAGATGTCAATACACTACACATGTGTTTGAAAATACATTATAAATTAGAGTTTCGCATCTTGTACAAATTTGACAATGTTTGAGTTCCTTTTACAATGAGAATCAAGGTTCGACATTAAATTGTGCTTAAATAATCACCATTACATAATTTATCAATGATGAGTCCATAAAGCAAAGAGCTAGGATGCAAAATCCTTGTCAAACAACAATAACCTAAAAAATGCATAGAGGGAAAAGGGTTGTTGATGTATAGGGGCTTATCTTAGTCAAACCTCATGTTGTTGTTCCCACCTCCATAATAGAAATGATGATAAATAATAAAGAGTGCATTGCCTTGAGGGAGTAGAGGAAAAATAATAAATATTAAAATAATGAAAAAAAAATGATATCTTACCACTCATATAATTTGAAACCTTTTTTGGACTGATGCAACAATGTCAATCACACACAAGGAGGATAAAGAGGTTTCCTTAAGATCATGAAAGTGTTATAACATATAATAATAACAATAAATAAGAAATATTATATAATAGTTGAACATGAATTTACTAATAGATTGTAGACTATAAATGACTTGAATATATATCTCTAATAATTTTCTTGTTTTACATCTAATTTTATACTCTTGGTTGCATTAATATCCTAGTTGTCTATAAATATGAAGGAAATAAGAGGTTTCATATATATGAATCCAAACACACATAAAAATAAACACTTAGAGAGGCCTACAAAAAAAAAAATCTTAACCACAATAAGGTTGACTTTCAAATTTAATGGTTTTTTTATGAATATCCAAGATGCTAGTGCACTACACAAGGGTAAAATAATAGCTTTCTCTACAAGGGCCCAATAAATAAGTATTTAATTAAACTTTCTAGAAATACAACAAAAAAATAATATTATAAGAATAACTAAGCACATGCACTAAAGTGGGTGTCAAACCTAGCATGAGATCTTATGAGTGAAAAAAAATTACAATGTTACATTTAGCCCTTAATTTAGTGATGTGTACACTTAAGTCGATACCCATGGTAAAGCATAAAGAAGGCAGATTCCTTTCATAAAAACATAGTAGAGATAGGAAAACACCAAATTGGAAGGTGCAACAAATCTAGGTTTAGGATTTCACCATGCTACAAGGTTAAGATAAAAAGGCCATACACACATAAGAAAAGAGAATGAATATGTATTAAGAGAAAATAACCATAGCTAGAAACATTATGATCCAAAGAAATGAAGTATACATGAAGAACACATAGAGTGTACATGGTGTATACATGGAAAATAAAAATAATATAAAGATATGGCATCATGGACAAGTAATATCCATAGATTCTTACTAGGATCCATACAAAAGGTAACATTCATAAGTTATGGGCTAGAAAAGTTTGTTGTTTGCTAGGTGGATTATGAATAAGTGAAAGAATCATAGGCTAGTAAAATTTATTGTTTACTAGGTGAGTCTCACATGTAGAAAATGAAAACAACACAAATAGTAAAATCATTTTTTTACTAGGTGAGTTGCATGTCAACAATATCAAAAATTATAGGCCAAGAAAAATATGCTTTTTGTTGGGTACCTCTGATAAAGTGCTACAAATATGATCAAGAGATGTTATGATATCACAACCAATTTTTTGGTGTGTGATGAAATGTATTCCCCCACCTTAAATTAATTTCTAACACCAATTAGGAGCCATTTACTTTAAGGCATTAAGAGTGATATACACAAAATGGGCATGAGAGATTTTCAGAAAAGATATGTCAAGTGATATGTTCCCAAAAGCTACATCACTATGAAGGGTTTCCCTCTAGGAGAAAAAAGTCACAACATGCCTTATATAACAAAAAATATCATACAATGGCACATAAATGATCCAAAGATTTGAGGTTAGTATGAATGATAAATAATGCATATCAAAATAATAATATTGAATTAACATCATTCCCCAAATGTGATGGAACTACAAGTACAATAGAAGAATGGAACATGAAAATAAATAAAAACAATTGGGTCAACACATAAGAGACATAAATGTCTTGACACCTTTAGAGTCAAACTCATCTACTTTAGAGACAACCTCTAATAATGTTCTTTCCCAAATTCATGATCATCTACAAAATCAACCCAAAAGTCCTCTATTTGAGGGTCATGTTTGATTTTATTATTAACATGTCTCTTTATTTGATGATAAGTATCTTAGCATAATATAGCTTGTTCAAATGGATTTTTTCCCAATAAATATAATTCCTTTTCTTTTCTTTTTTTTATTTAAAATTTAATTGCACTTATACTAGCCCATGCTAGTTGGGAACTTGGCACTCCCTCCTTGATGTAATGCCTCAAAGGCTTCATGTGAGTCCATTTTTTTTCTTGAGAATTCCAATAGGATGACCTTTTTTATAGGATATGGAGGGAGCATAATGATGTTCTAGTGAATCCTTCTATTCTTATGTAGGTGAACTTGGGAAATTGAATTAACCAACTTCCATGTGGATGAATGGAACTTTTTTCATCCATAAAAATTCTCCTTTATTTATCTCCTTCCATTGTCCTTACCACATTGCAAAGGCATAATAAATTTTTCTAAAGTGATTGATATATTATTTCAAATCCGACTATGGATAGTATTTACATCCAAACTATAACCAAGTCCATTACCTAGCACACCATTCATTGTTATTCTAGTAAATTATACTCTAACAACACAAGAATAAATAACATAAGAATTAATATAAAATGATTTAATTTTAACACTTATTCATGGATCGAACAAAAAATGGTTTGAGTTTAGTGAATCATTTTGGTTCTATATTTCGCAAACATAATATACCTAGAAATCCATGGCTCGAAAGTGACTAAAGTAGGAAATCCAAATACAGAGACTTTAGAATATTTGAACATATCATCCAACATCCATCCATCATGTAATTACCTATTATATTTTTCTTTAGCTTTGTGTAAATTCACTTGGAAATTTATCCTTTTCAAAAGGATGCAGTATTGGGTGCATGAAAATGTTAAATATTCTAGCAAAACCTTCTAGTGTCAATTCTACATACACTCTACCCTTGTGAATGACCAATGTTTTTGGAATCATATACATGAATGCATTCTAATATAACATTTATAGATTCTATATACATGTTTTTAGTGTAGAAAATTGTACGCTCTCAAAAATAGTGCAATTTCACACTTAAATTAGACCTATTTTAGTACCCTTGCATTAAATACCCCTTTAAGTCATCTTTATTAGGCCCCTAAGACCCTTTATTTTGGATCTCGAGGATTTTTTGATTTCAAATCTAAAAAAATCATCAAAAGCACTTAATTTCTAGCAACCCACGCCAAAAATCTAGGGTGGCACTCATATGCCACCTTGGGCATATGAGTCCCTCTACATGGGACCCATACACTAGAGGTGGTGTATGAGTCACATTTGGGGCTTTTTTAGGGTTTGAGTGGGAAATTAAATTTTTTAATTCAAATTTTTGGTTGATGTTGGCTTTTGAGATCTAAATAATGGTAAATTAGGTGTAAATGCCTATATAAGCAAGATTCTAAGGCATTATTTCATCTAAGAAATCATTTTCTAAGGGAAATTTCAAGATCCAAGCATTCAAAGTCTTCAAACATTCTTTCACAAGAGTATTCAAGTTTAAAAAGAAATCAACGTTGAAGTCTTGGAGTAGCATCAAAGTGTTTTTGTAGGTATTAAAGCTCACTTTCATCCTAGATCTAGCATTGTCAAGAGTTTATCATGGTTGTCTATGGTGAATCATGATGGATTCTAGGTTGGGGAGATGTAACTAGCGATCAAGCCAGACCTAATGACTTATTTTCTAAGTGATTATATCCTCCATTATCATTCTAAATTCAGCCTAAAGTAGGTACAAGAATCATTAGGGCTCATTTGGAGTGATTGGAGATATCTCAAAGTGAGTCATTCATCTTCATGTTTCATTCATGCATCTCATTATAGCACATTAGAATAGAGTTGCATTGCATTTCAGATTTCCTAATCTTAGACACAATTGAGGTTAGGGTTTATGTTCCTATTTAAATTCATGTTTCATTGTTTCTATCAAGGTTTAACTACCAAAATAGGGGTTTGACCTAGGAAAACCCCCCATAAGAAAATTAAGTCTATATTCTATTTTGTAGGTCTTTTTATAGGTTGGGATCTAAAAATTAGTTTGGAAGAGAAGAGAAAATATTAGAGCACAGATCTAGACTTTGAATTCCTAAAAAAGTGAAATGGGACTAATATGCCAGAAGTGGCGTACGAGTCCCAGGACAGGCCTTTTTCTAGAAACCTATTGCAGACTAGAAACCCAGATCTAGGAGTGATATGCCTAGACTAGCGTATAAGTCCCAATAGGCTTTAAAATTAGGATTTTCAGCATTTCAAAGCTTCATCAAGTCATCTTCATATTTCCAAGTGCACACATTTCATCTTGCAATTTTTTGTTCTGATTTATATGATTTTCTAGGTCATTTAGTGAGAGATAGCATCATATTAGGGTTAAGCATTAGATCCTTCATTTAATTAGTCTTTCCAAGCCCTAGCTTGGTGGCTAACCCCTCCTTAGTTTACAATTAGACCCTAGGACAACCCTATTGTAAGATCTCTTTCTCCTTTGCATACTCGAGGTTGAGATCTCTAGGGTTTCCCTTTAATGAAATGATTGTGAAGTGTGTTTTCTATACAGTCCTAAACCATAAGAAGAAAATCCATTTTTGAGTTATTTCAATGGTAAATCCTCTAGGTTTGTGAGTTCCACCTCATGCTATGCTTTCTTTCTAGATACTATAATTTCCTGTTGTGATTCTCTAACAAAAAAAAAATTTCCTATTGTAGACACCGAAAATTGGTTTAGGCCTACAAGTATCGCTTTCGACATAATTTTCTAATGTCCATGATCATGGTTAAATAATTTTAATTATTTAATTACTTTCTAAACACATCTTTCCTCTATTAATTAAATAACCTTTTAATTATTTAATTAATTCATTATGACCCTGATTCAACTTTGATTAATTAAATAAATCATATTTATTTAATTATGTTGCTAACTAATTAATTCTCTTTCTTAATTAAATAATTTACCCCTTTATCATATTTCAACTATAATTAAATATTCATTATTTAATTATTCAATTAACCTTTTCAATAGTCAATTAAATAAATCATTATTTATTTAATTAAATCTTTCAATTTCGAATGTTGAATTAAATTAACATTTTATTCATAATTAATTGTTTCTGTCACATTCTTCTATCGTTGAGTTATCTAATTATTCAATCACCATCTGACTTGAGATCTATTTAAATCCACCAGTTATTTTCAGATTCGATATCTGATCATCTCTGCGAAGGAACTCTCTATCACAACGAGTTAGATAACTAGTTATAACTCATGTGCGTGAACATATGTATTAATTAAATATCTTTATTTAATTAATTAATTCATGTGTGCATTCGAACAGATTATTCTTTGAGTTCTAACTTTATCTTTTTCATTCAAAGTCTAATTCTTCTATTTTCAAAGATTTTCAACTGAAGATTAAATCATTTATTTAATCTTGAACTTCTATTCAGTCTATTTTCAAACAGTCTTAACACCAGATTAAATTATTATTCTAATTTAATCTTTATCCTACAGAATTTCCCAACTCACGTTCTAACTGACATAGAACTCACATCACATGACATTAATCAATCTCGATCATTGATCTCTCTTTCGAATCTGAGTTGATCATTTGAAAACCAACTTTCTATAAATTGGCTAATCTTTGTCATTATTCCTCCTCCCGAAATCAATACTTTTTAGAAGAACTTATAATCTTCGATATTTTGCTTAGACATACATCCAGGTTATGCTTGCATACATACAAAAAATCTAAGGGCAAGAATACCGATATGAAAAAATGGAGAAGGACAATCAAGATAATTCGAAGAGGTGCACTGATATTTGGTGAGATTGTTTCATATTGTTGTTTTATCTATTTTTTTAGTTCATTTGATTCATTCTTTGTTGTTTGATTTAGATTTATTCTTATCAGATTAGATTTAACCATCGTACTATGCAACATCCATTTTATCTATGTTACATTTGGTGAACCCGACGTGAAGCACACTTGAAACTTCATGATTCCATATTGGCCTTTCAATTTTTTTTGTTTTGCAGGTATCATATGACAAACCGCATCTGAGTTCGTGAACCGTATCTGAAAAATACCACGACACATCTAACAACATGAGACACATCTGAAACCTCCCACAACGCATCTGACTATCAACATCATGACGCATCTATGAATTGAAATGATGCATCTTCCTGGTAAATTTTTTTTTTTTTTTTTAACTTCTTTATTTTCACGTTTTTTTATCATTTTATCATTTTGTTGTTGTTCTTGCTAATCTTTTGTTTGCAACTGTGTTTTAGGAGGATAACACTATTTTTCCAAGATGAAGCATAGAAGACTTTCAAAAAAAAAACCGAACACCCCTTCTTTTTTGTAGGACAAATGATGAAGACAACCACAAAACTACTAACAAGTTGCATGCAGTAACTTTTGAAGTTTGATAGTTAGAAAATCATCATTTGGGATTAAAAAGAACAAGTGTTTTTCGTGTCTATAATTGTTTAGTTAGAACCTTGATTCGGTAATACCGTAGTATCCGCTCCCCTTGCGCATTCATACGATCCTAGGTGTAAAAGAACCAGTTACTGACTCTAAAAAATTTGGGCCTATGTTGGTGGTTAAGAGTAACCAATGCGAATCAAAACTGGTAACGCACTTGTCACTAGCAAATCCCAACCAGTATATAAATTTTAATACTCGAGGAAAGCTCGGTACTACTAGAGATCCTGCGGACAAGCTATTGATTCCCCAGTACCCTTGTGGTGCATCAAAACCTATAGAGCCTAACCTCTGCATATTGGAATGATATTGCCTCTCACGTGGCCTTCATGAATGGGTGCCCGAATTAAAAAGCCAAATTGTTGTAGTTTTCCAAAATCCTATATATTTACTAGTGCAGCAAGTCAGACCTGTGAAGCTTTCTTACATTCTTATGGTTCATGTGTTGAGATGAGATGTATGCCATGGGAGTTACATGGGTACAATAGCTTGGCTGCCCCATATAAGTGTACGTCGTGGAGGGGAGCCAGTGGGGTCAAGCTACTAGTCATCCACCTTGAATATGCATAGCTAGATTAATCCAAGTAAGAAATCAGTAAATACTATCCAACACAACCCAGGTTGTAATTATCTTCCAGTTTTATCAGATTCAACACATCAAACTGAAACACTTTGTATTCAGTGATTTTTTTTGCTTTATTCATCAAAAACTTGATCACATAACTAAGTCAAACATAAAATTGTCATAAGAAAACCACAACTATCAACAAAGTTGCAACTATCATATTTTGAGTCACATGTGTCTTTGTGAGTCACAACTGTTAAATGAAAAACCCCATGTGTCTGTCAACAAGTTTCAGTTTCAGATTTTATATTCTAAGTCGTAGATACTTTCTGAGTCGCATCATTTTAAGTGAGTTGCATCTCATTTGTGAGTCACATCTATCAAAGAGTAAACCACATCAGTCAGAAAGGTCACAATTGTCTATCAACATTCGAGACGTAGTTATGTCAGTTAACTACATCTGTAACTTGAAACACATCTATCAAATTGATCAATGCATCTGAAACACAAACCGCAATTGACTGTCAACAGAAAACTGCAAACTCAGTCCAAATGCAAAATTGTCTTTTTTTTCGCTTTTGTTTCTCACGATTAACCTTGGACAAAAAGTGGAAATTTTTTCTCAAAGTCCTTGCATTATTAGGTTTCATTTACGTCTTAGCGCTAGTCATCCTAAGTTGCACACATTTAGATACTTCATAGGAAGTTGCATATCATAGAATAAAACAACTTTCTACATCATTGGATACATTTATGCTCTGATTTTTCCTTATCATTGAACCTAGTCATTATTATCCTATGAGTGAATCTTTCCAGGCCAACAGTCTAGTTTGGGAAATTCACCTTGTCAATTGTCTTTTTCCTACAATCAGGTTCCTTGGTAAGGTTAGATCATTGCTTGGATTTATTTCATAGGTGGTAAGTTATACCCATCTTAGAATCATTTACCATCATATTCTACTCGAGATTTTGCATATTGTCCATCCTAGCATATTTCATCCTAGTATACATCATTTTAGAAATCTTAAATTTTTAGCGACATCCGTTATATTCAGAAAAAAAAAAATAGAAATAGGACATATCAGTTTTTAGACATAGCTTGCATTATCTCAGTCTGAGCAAATTTTAATGGTTCAAACAAGGTCTAAGAAAAAACATAAAGCAATGTCAGACCCTAACGAATTTGTCAATCCATTCGGAAACCAACAATCAGGGAAAGAAAGACCACACAAAACTTTGCTTGAAAAATACATCACTAGAGACGCAGATGGAAAAACATTTGCCGAAGACATAGACATTGTTGTACAAGATCTTGAGTTTGCATCCTTTATGGATGAGTGTTTGGCAAATGATCCCCAATGATATCTAGCAAAATTTCTAGTAGAACATGCCACACTACCACTAAGATTTGATGTTCACGCTTTGAAAATAGTGTCTACTCAGCCAACACAAACCATGATGTCAGGAGTCTCTTTTCCTCAAGTTACCACAACAATACCAACTGGCATACCAACTCAAACAATGTCAATTGTAAACACAACCCCATTGAACATAACACAAGATTTACAATTCACTGCGGGGGCATCTTCATCAAACCCCTTTGGCATAAACACTACTGGACAGACATCCAAAGTTGGTATGAACACAACTATACCTCAGAGCAATACCAATACTACACCAAACTAGAACATTCCAATGGGAAACATTCCTACACCAAACAAAAACATTTTGACAGGATATATCCCTATGCCATCACAAAATATTCAATCAAGAAATATTCTCTTGCCAAATCACAATCCATCGTAGAACATAGCATTTCAAAACACCTACATTGATCCTAACAATTTCAACAACATGTCTTTGACACAAGTAGATGTTCTTCAAAACCAAATGTAAATCCTTCAACAATAGATGGACAACATGTCTATGTCCGAAAAATAAACTATCTCAGCACAAGATTTATGTCCATGTCCTTTTGACAAAGCGCTATACATGACACCCTTCCCACACGAATACATTATACCAAATTTTCCTAAGTATAATGGGAGGAGGAATCCTTTAGAACACATTAGAGAATTCTCTATGACATGCATGGACATATCATATGACCCCACATACTTGATGAGACTATTTCCGTGAACCCTTGTTGGGATAGCACTAGAATGGTTCTCTAAACTATCATATGGCATAAGATCATGGGGTGAATTAGCTGAGAAGTTTGTCGAACGCTTTTCCTTCAACATAGACAATGAAATAACAATAGCTACCTTGTGTCACACCACACAAGAATAAGGGGAAACTTTCACCACTTTCTTCCAAAGATGGAGAAGTTTAGCTAGTAGATGTCCAGTTGAGATACCAAAAAAACAAAAAGTCACAATATTGCTTCAAAATATTCATCCAAAACTAAGAAGTGACTTAAGGTACATTGTTGTACTTCATTCCTAGACTTGGTACAAAAGGCCATCATACTTGAAAACGGCCTTATTGACAAAGGAGAAATTAAAGTACCAGACAAGAACCCATTTGTTCAACATCAAAACACTCCCAACGATAGAAACAACTTCTCGTCTAGAAATAAAAATGTTACAAATGACTGTATTGTTGATGCTAGGACCATACATATGGGACTAGTCATCACACTTAGAGGTTATAACCCCAATCAAGATGTGACGAGTAATCAAGATCAAACAACAAATTTTGTCCAAAACTCATAACAACAATGACCACAAAGGAGATTTCCTAAATGATAATTTACCCCTTTGGGGAAACCAATCGAGACAATTTTCAAAGAATTGATTAAACATGATCTCCTAAAACCTCTAGAACCAAGACAATATGATCCTGGATAGTTTAAACCCTCATGGTGGGATGGTAACACCTATTGTGAATACCACCAAACAAAGGGACATAACCTATAACAATGTCGACAATTGAAGAACATCATACAAGAATTTGTTGAAGATGAAACCATAGAGGTCAATGGGCATAAGCATACCAAGAATAGCGATCATAAGGTCTTCACAAACCCATTACATGACCACACAAAAGGAAAGGCCTCCAATTTGGGAACTAAGAATACTGCATCAGCCACTTATGCAAATAACAAGTATGACTATGGAAAAGGTACGATCATAAATCACCTTTGAGCTGCGAATGAAAATGTCCATACCACCACCATCAAGAAGCATCCTGAATGTGCTATAAATACATGCAGAACTAAGATAACTCTTCCAGGTCCTTTTGAGCCACCTCCATAGTCTTCCAATTCGAAGTATAATTTTCTTGATCAACTAACCAAGACTCCAGCACATATATCTATCTTGGAACTGTTGAATTTATCACCAAATCATTGAGCCATTCTCGACAAAGCCTTACTGAACACAATTGTCCCTACCAACTTAGATGTCAATTGTTTCAAGGAAATGGTAGGATACTTAACCAATTCCCATCATTCCACATTCTCTCAATGGGATTATTCAACTGAAAAAACCAATCATAATGACCCATTACATCTTGAAGTCCAAGTCCATCAAACCAAAGTTCGACGAGTCTTGGTAGATGGAGGAGCAAGGTTGAAACTTTGTACCTTGAAATTGGTTAAGGCATTAGGATTCTCAGAAGCATTTCTAGGCACCTCTAAGAGTATAGTCATCAAGGCTTACAATGATGAGGAAAGATCATCCAAAGGAGTTGTCACACTCCCTATTAGAATTGGTCTTACAGTTATGAACACCAGCTTCCAAGTCTTGAATCTCACCCTCCCATATAACCTGTTGTTAGATAGACCTTGGATACATGCAATGAAAGCCGTACCTTCCACATATCACTAGTGTCTTAAATTCCCATATAATGGCACCGAGATCACGATTGATGGTGATCTAGATCGTTTTCAATATTGCACAAGCCTATGGGAAATTCCATAACGAAAAGTGCCAATTAATCAAGAAGCTTCATCATCTACTTTCTCCCTGTACATTGATCCATCACATCTCACCAAGTCCATTTCATCAAAGTCACCATCATCTACTCCTAAGGTCAAGATCCAAGACAAGGGTTGTGGATAATATCATATGAAGGCATCCTATTGTGTTAGTCAATTGGTCCCACGTAAGACATATGGTTTACTGATGGCAGATAGGAGACAATCCATAATCACATTTCATGTTCCTCCTACAATGAATTTGACAAAATGGGGAGAGTTAAGTGAAGAAGTTGTGGACCATGGTGATATTACCTCCTGGTTGTACCAGGAAGACAATGAATACCCCTCACCATCTATTCAAATAGATAAGGATCAATATGGAAATAGCTTTAAGATAATGCAAAGCAAAGGCTATGATGGACATAGTGGGTTAGGATTATATCATAATGGAAGGACGGAACCAATCATCATCTCACCAAGACCGAAAGGCCTAGGGCTAGGGTTCCAATCACTTAGAATTGGCTTTCCTAGTACTCCATCACCATTTCAAGAGGAAGTAAGTGCTTATGAAGACATCAAGATATCTCACAAACCACTTGGCCTAGTTTACGATGGATCCCCTAATTCGAGTGATTATGAATGGGATTCCCTTTCCTCTACCAGCACCATGAACCTAAATAAGTTATTTGGGGAACTAGACCAAATGATAAAACCAATACCAAATCCATCTAGCCCTTGTAATAAAAATCCATTGTCCAAAGAAGAATGACTTAAGCATTATTTTTGGGAAACCCTTGATCATGCATCTTGGGCACCTGATGAACCATCTTCTAACAAACTAGTCGTTACAATAGTCCCACATCAGATTTTACCTACCCATAGGAAAAAGAATAAAAAAGGAGTTAGTCCAAATCTTCTATGACCATGTCAACCACTCTATATTCACCTTTTCAGCCTCCACATTTGATAACTCTGATGATTACATGCCCCTCGTATATCCCCAACTTATCGACTAGGATCAACAACGTACCCCCATCTTAGACATATTCGAGAACAACGAACCAATAGCCGAGTTCATAGGACTTCGAGAAGGCATACCTAGAGGGGATCATAAAGCTAGATTTACCATAGACTTGGATGACAAAGCATATTTTGGGGAGTCTATTTACACCTCTAGTCACAAAAGTGAAAACAAAAACAAAAACAATGAAAATGAGGAAAATGACAAGTCCCTAGGTGAAAATCGAAAGGCACCTTTAGACGAAGAAATAGTAAAAATAGAGGACGTATCCAAGGGAAAAAACCTATTTGAGGCACCCAAGGAAGGAGGTTTAAAAATTCTCCCAGTTACTCAAGAAAAGTCATCGATTTTAGTAGAGGAATCTGTTGAGGTCAACATAAATACAAAAGAAAACCCTTGGGTAATATATTTTGTTGCATGTTTGACAGAGACAGAACAACCCGAGTTTTGAGACTTCTTCACAAAGAGACAGATAAACTTTGCATGGTCATATGCTGACATGCCTAGGCTAGATCTAGATCTAATATTGCACCATCTACCATTACACCCAAGTATTAAGCCCGTCAAACAGAAGCTAAGGAAGATGCATCCACAAATTTCTCTACTGGTCAAAGAAGAACTTAAGAAACTATTGGATGTCAGATTCATAAGATCCATAGACTATGCAGACTGGATTTCAAATCTTGTGCCAATGAGTAAACCAACTGGGGGAATCCACATATTTGTAGACTTTAGAGATATCAACAAGGTGTGTCCTAAGGATGACTTCCCTTTTCTAAACATTGACATGATAGAAGACCTTACAGTAGGGTATGACATGCTATCCATCATGGATGGTTTCTCTGGGTATAACCAAATCAAAATCACAGCTAAAGACCAACACAAGACATATTTCACATGTCCGTGGGGAACATACTGCTCGAATGTTATGCCTTTTGGGATTAAGAATGCAGGAGCTATGTATCAACGTGCAATGACGACTATTTTCCATGACCTTGTACATAATCTCATGTAATATTATGTCAATGATCTCATAGCTAAATCAATAACAAGGGCAAATCATTTGAAAGTTCTAGACAAGATATTCCAAAGGCTAGAAAATTACAAAGTTAGACTAAATCCAAAGAAATGTGTCTTTGGAGTGAAATCAGGGAAACTTCTAGGATATATCTTTTCTAGAAGGGGCATTGAAGTAGACCCAAAAAAAGTAAAAGCTATTGTAGAAATGCATCCTCCAGTTAGCATTGGTCAACTAAGAACACTACAGGGAAGATTACAGACTATCAGGTGCTTCATAGTACAAATAGCAGACAAAATACACCCATTTCAACACTTACTCAAGAAAGTTGTACTATTTGTATGTACACCTAAATGTCAGGAAGATTTCCAATAGATCAAGGATTATATACTCATTCCACCTATGTTAATGCCACCTACAGATGAAAAACCTTTGATACTTTACATTTCAGCTACTCAGTTAGCATTAGGAGCCCTTCTCGCAGAAAATGAGATCAAAGTCATGAAAGGGGAGTGTACTACATTAGTCATACCTTGGTGGGATGTGAACTAAACTATAGTAACATAGAATGTTCTTGTCTTGCGGTAGTCTTTTCTACTCAAAAACTTCAGCACTATATGCTAAACTGCCAAACCATGTTGGTCACAAAGATTGATCCTCTCAAATACCTCCCAAGTAAAGCAGCATTAACAAGCCGATTGGCTAAATGGATGATGATACTTAGTGAATATGACATCCAATATGTGGAGAGAAAATCTATAAAAGGACAATTAATTGCAGATCAGTTAACCGATGCACCCATGAAAGCAAACCATCCTTTAGTGGCAGGTTTTCTTGATGAGTTTATCTTCCAAGTTGACACTAGAACCAAATGAAAATTATATTTTGACGAGTCACATACTAATCGTGGTTCAAGAACAGGCATACCATTTGTTACACCTCAAGGCGATACTATTCCTAAATCATTTAGGATTGCTTTCCCTTACACCAACAACATAGCAGAATATGAAGCCTTAGTGACAGGACTAAGAATGGCAACCCAGTGGAAGATTAAGAGTCTACATGTTTATGGATATTCTCAGCTAGTAATCCAGCAAGTAAATGATGATTATGAAACTACGGTTGATAAAATTTCCCCCTACAAATGCATGGCCGATAATTTCTAGTACTCTGATGACATCACCTTTCAACAATTACCACGTATTCAGAATAGGGTAGCAAATGCTATGGCAACTGTGGGTTCCTTATTGGATATTCCTAGAAACGTGCCTAAATTCAAGTTTTTGGTTGAACAACTGTTGGTCCCTACCTATGATGTCCCTGATTCTACGATGGTGTGTACGTCGTTGGTCCTACTTCCCCTTGGTAGAAGGATGTATATGACTATCTAAATGCCCAAATCTTACCTTTAGACCTGTCAAACAACCAACGTAGAACCTTTATTTGTAAGTCTTCCAAATACACCATCATCAGAGATACCTTGTATAGACGTACCTTAGATAACACCTTAATGAGATGTCTCGATGTGGAAGAAGCACAAGCAACCTTGCGAGTGGTACACGAGGGTATATGTGGATCCCATTATAGCGGTCCTACTTTAGCCCATAAGATTATGAGATTAGGTTATTATTGGCCTACAATGGAAAAGGACTCATATAGCTTTATCAAGAAATGTCAACAGTGTTAGATACATGGAGATTTGATACGTGCACCAGCATAGGAGCTATGTTCGATTACTTCACCATGGCCGTTTTCCCAATGGGGAATTGACCTCATAGGTAAGATACACCCTCCATCATCCAATTTCCATTAGTTCATCATAACCACCATTGAATACTTCACCAAATGGATTGAAGCTATTCTCATGACCTACATCACCGACACACAAATATCCAAGTTTATCCTAAACTACATAATTTTTTGGTATGGTGTACCTCAATCCATTATAACAAAAAATGGTCGTCCACTCAAAAACCAAGAAGTCTACCATCTATGTGAAGAATTCCACATCCAACATCATTTTTCCACTCAATATTACCCACAAGGTAACAACCAAGCTGAGGAATCTAATAAAACATTATCAAAATCCTCAAAAAGACTGTCAATGACGTTGGTCGTGACTGGCACCTACAGCTTAATCCTACCTTATGCGATTACCGCACAAGCATCTGTACTCCCATCGACGCCACTCCATACTCCCTTGTATTTGGATCTAAAGCTATCTTACCTATTGAGGTTGAAATTCCTTCCCTGAGGGTATCCTTGAAAGGTCATATTCACGATGAAGAATACCGTGTATCCAGATTGTAGGAGCTAGAATTACTAGATGAATGAAGACAAAAGGTACTAGACAATTTGCAAGAATATTAGAATCATCTTCATAATAGCTATAATAGGAAATTTCTAAATCAAAACTTTGACATTAGAGACTTGGTTTTAATGGAGAACCCCAAGAATCAAGTTGAACAAGAAAAACTACGTAAGTTTGAACGTAACTGGTTAGGGCCCTATATTGTCACAGAAGCCTTTGGATCAGGAGCGTATCAACTCTCTACTCCTAAAGGATAACCACTCTTGTTACCAATCAATAGCCTTCATCTGAAAATGTTCTATGCATAGCTTCTGAGAGTCTTGTCTTAATAAAAACAAAAAAATGAAAAAAAAACAGAAAAATGGTTACCTTGATGAAAACCTAGCAAACAGGCATCTTTGTAACACCAAATTTTTTTTTTTGAAAAATCAAGAAAATAGTAAAGAGAAATAATCCATCCAATAGTGAAAACCACTTCGGTGGTGCTATGGATAAGTACCATGGTGAAAACCTAGCAAACATGCACCATGTGTAGTCAACTTTTCTCTTTCCTCTACCATCATTCCAATCAGACTTTTCACCTTCACTCATAATAAATGGTTGTCTTATCGATTACTTGGAATGATTGAGATCAAGTCCACTCCATCACATTCCCCACTCCATCTTGTATGTCTTATTCCCAACTGGGGGAAAATCCTTGTTCTATGCCATGAGGACCTTGTACATAGTCAGAGTCAATCGTAGACATAGTTGAACTGCATTGCCTCTATGACTGGACGTAGGCAAGGCCATCTATCATGTGCCCCTGAGGCATTAGGTTGTCTGTCTAGGTGTCTCACATTTCAAAAACATAAAATCATGACTCTTTGTACATGTCAAAGTCATTGGTCGTGTCGAACAATGAGGTCTCTATGTGTACAACATAGGCAAGGCTATCAATTGATGAGCCCCCAAGACCGCACTAGGTCAGTCCAGTAGGGTTTATTGCATTCACTGTCACACATGTTGCATATCATCAACTTAAGCACATATTTTTGGTCAGTTATGTCAGTTATAGTCTGGTCGAACTACGAGGTCTCTGCATGTACAACATAAGCAAGGCTATCAATCGATGAGCCCCCGAGGCCACATTAGGTCAGTCCTTTAGGGTACATCATCTCAAGTCATACACTATCAACACACACACACAATCATAACAATCAAGGAATCAAATCAATTCATACATCAATAAGGAAAACATGTCAAATTGTCATCAAGTCAAAATCAAACAAATTGTCAAAGTGATGAACTTATGTCTAAGCAAGATATGTCTTTCTTGTCAACGAACATCATCAATCGTCATAGCCTCATGTAGCTTGTCACATCAATGACATTGGGCTCAACTTCTTATATGGTGCGTGTCTTTCTGAAACTAGGCTTTGTCATGCCTTACACAGATAGTCACCAAGTCGAAACTAGACTCAACGACTTATACGGTATGTGTCATCCCTCACATCCAGCTATGCCAAACATCAAACAATTACATAAGATCAAGTTTTGGCAAATACTTTTATTTAGATTTTTGAATTTATATCTTACTTTGTCTTATCTTTTTATCGATTTGTGCATGAGTCCAGTTACTAGCTTTATCAAGGATGTCCCTTGAAAGATTTAGAGAAGCAAGGATGTCTCAGGACTCTTTTTCTTTGACTGTTGTCTGTCAATTGTCTTCTTAACTTTGAATTTTGAGTCATGTTACTAGTTTCCTCAAGGATTTAGAGGAGCAATGATGTCTCATGACCCGTCTTTTATTTGTATGTTGTTTGTGATTTGTCTAGAAAAAAAGACTGGGGCAATCTTGCCCTTAGTATGAGTTAAGACACTCCTTGTCTATGACTATCTGTTTTTCGCAGGTGGATGACTTTGTACACTATGGTCTATCTCATATCATGGTTTTTAATATCCATTTGTATCATGTCCCACCCAATGATGATAAAATGCAAAGCTTAGTATATATTCGGAAAAATATTGAAGATTGTACATTCTTCTAACAAACATTTCTAATACTAAAATTTTGATTAATCCACGCTAACATTTCTTCTTTTTTGCATCTTCACCACCGCTATCTATGTTCCTCTATCATTTTTATCCTTCATCTTCTATTTTTTTCATCCATTTCTAGAGCACACTCCTATTCTTCAAACTCGCCTATCTTCTTGAGGGGGCATACCAATACCTCCTCGTCATCCTTCCTCACCCTACTTTCACTGGGGCATATCTTTTTTTCAATTTCTTAGACACAACGCTGAAACAACATTGTATGAAAGAGGGGAAAACTGTAGACACCGAAAATTGGTTTAGGCCCACGAGTACTGCTTTCAACATAATTTTCTAATGTCCATGGTCATGATTATATAATTTTAATTATTTAATTACTTTCTAAACACATCTTTCCTCTATTAATTAAATAACCTTTTAATTATTTAATTAACTCATTATGACCCTTATTCAACTTTGATTAATTAAATAAATCATATTTATTTAATTATGTCGCTAACTAATTAATTCTCTTTCTTAATTAAATAATTTATTATTTAATTAACCCCTTTATCATATTTGAACTATAATGCACTAAACATTTAGACATCTCAATTTATTTCTCCCAAAGTCAACATTAGGAAACCTTTGCCTTGATTTCCTTGATTTCCACATAATGCACTTTGTGGGATGAAAGAAAATTAGGATATTGGACATTTAGTTTGAAAAACTAAGCAAGGAAGTGTTTCTGGTAAAAAGAACCAAACCTAAGCAAGATAACAGACAATTGAACCACACATGTGCTTGGTCCCTTTTGAGTCATTTGGTTTTCATGCAAACATTGGTCTTTTGGTTTGAACCACTCTTAGGAAAAAACATGTGCTTCAATACCTTGGTCTTGTAAGCAGGTCCTCTTAGGTCAAGTCTAGGATCAAAATCAAACACTTCATCCCTCAACCATCAAAATCAAATCCCATCTCACCAACAAGTTTTTGGGAACTTTAAAAACATCACTTATGCTAGAATTTAGGAAAAATCAACATCACTTTGTTTGGCTTAACACACCTAGCCAAATTATCCTCTTGTGTACGAGTTTACCCTAGGATAACACAACTTCTTAGGGCTTACAAGTGCATTATCAATATCATCTTGTTTGACATAACACACTTAGTCAAACTATCCTCTTGTGTATGAGTTTACTCTAGTATAACACAACTTCCTAGAATTTACAAGTTTATAATCCAAAATCATCTTGTTTGACTTAACACACCTAGTCAAACTGTCCTTTCATGTGCGACTTTACCCTAGGATAATGCAACTTCCTAGAGTCTACAAGTTCATCATCATTATCAAAATCAGATCAAAACAAGTCCTAAAGTCTAGCATTGATCCAAAGTTCCTAAAAGTTTAAACACCCGTATTATTCACCCCTTTCATCCTTCATCTCATCATTGGTCCTAAATGCCTTAGAGGTCAACAAGGTCAAAACACAAGAGGAACATGGAATATAAACTTGATTCATCCATCATGAGTAATCCAATTCAACGAAACTATCCAAGCCTTATGATGCCAATTGATTTGCAGAACTTGTATTTGTACAATCCATACATGGGATCATTATCTCCTACAAACTTCAATGGTACAAAAAATGTGAGTTTTCCCAATCTAAATTTTGGAAAATCTTTTCCTTTGGTAGATTTAAATCAAAGTCAAAACTTACAAATCTATCAACCAAACAATCAAGGCATGAGCCTTCCCCCTTTACCAATCATCAATCAACCGAATCCGAGCAACACCCCCTTCATAAGTCAAAGAATCATAAAAAATCCTCCCATTTTGCCATCGATGTCGCAACAACAGATGGGAACCATCCAAGCAACCCCAATGGTCAACACAACCACCATCCCCCAAGTGTCTGAAGGACCAAGCATCTCAATCACACCATTCACAGCTCAAACCCTGGCAATCAATGCAATCATTTTGCTCATCAAAAAGGTCAACACCATTACCAATACACCACTGCCACCACTGCCAAAACATAACATGGAAAAATCATTCTCCATCATGTTGCAAGCCGCTCAACAAGCTGCTCACCAAAAGGAATTCCAAAACCAACAAGTTGCACAACTAGCTACTTAGCAAGCACAAGCACAATTATCTTCCCAACAAGTTGTGCAAGCTGCACGAGCCGCACAACCTACGTAAGTGGCACAAGCATCCCAACAAGTCCAAGCTCAAGCTCAAGCCCAGCACTAGGCTCGATAGGCACAAGCACAATATAGGGCACAAGTGCAAGCAATCCATCAACAAGTGCATCAACAAGTAGCTCAACAACAAGCCCAACAAAAAGAATTGTTGACACAACAACAACATGACCAACAACAAGTATTGTTGGCTCAACAAAAAATGCAGGCATTACTCACTCAACAAATCTTGCAACAGATTCCCACAACAATTGTTGAAAACAATGATCAAGATCTATCCATCGATGAACACCTTGAAGATGTTTCCATCTCATCCGATGATCAAATCAACATACATCAAGAACCATTTTTTAGTCATGATCAAGACCCCTCCTACAAAGATCAATTTCAAGGAGTGTTGATGTTATTTGATCCTATTGACATAATCCAAGATCCATCCACCAATGATCGTGTTGACAATGTCTCTACATCACCTAATGAGTTAGAAGACATATCTCAAGAATTTATTATAAAGCATGATGAACATCTATCACCAAGGTCTAGCAATGGCCCTTCCCAATAAATATTGACATCCTTTGACCTTATGGTTATAGATATTGAAGGAATCCCTAGCTCTACAATTGATCCAAATCCAATCAAAGAACAAGTGGATATTAAGCCACTTCCCACGCCTAAGGACGATACCCAAGAACCCACTATAAGCAATCCATTCTTTGAAATCGACCCATGTCAAGAACCTGATCCAAAGCATGTTGAAAGCAATTTTGACATTAACCAAGATCAAGAATTCGCATATCCAAGATACTACAATAAGGTAATGGGCACTCTCCTATCTATACAAGATATCACAAATGATGATCACATCCATATAGCACATACTCCTCCATCTACCCATGAGATGTTTTCTTTGGATGGACATATAAATGATCTTCATTCAAAACAAGAGTCTCATATTCCTAACATCATTACCAAGAAACAAGAGTCTCCTACTCTTAACATTTGTACACATGATCAAGGTATAGAAAAATCTAGAGACACACCATAAGTGGATCATGAAGAAGGATCCTACAGAAGTGGTAAATCAGAAACATCTTGTGAAGACATATCATAAATAGATCATGAAGAAATCTCCTACAGAATTCATGAAACATCCTGTGAAATGAATCATGAGGAAGACTTTTATATGGATAGTGAATCATCAACACCTCTTAAATAAGCATTAAAATCTAATATCTCACAAGATTAAGCCAAAGAGATCAATCAAGAGGTTATCTAAAAGATAAAGGATCTTATCACTTATAAACTTGGATCACTTACCTTTCTTATGGCAAGCTACCTCATCAATAAAGAAGTTGTCACCTTTGAAGATCCACCATAGAGTAGAGAAGGATTAGCACCTTTTTTCCAAGGAAAAGCATATCCTATTGCAAATAAAATGTTTCAACAGATGAATTATCAAGGCAGAGGATTAGGCCTACATGAACAAGGTATCCTAGAACCAGTGCAGATTATTGACAATCCTAAGTATCAAGGCCTTGGTTATTCGACAATCAAGGGATATAAACATATCAATGATACCTCTATAATATTGGAGGCAACTTTGTCTCAAGCAAGCATCAACATAGAGGGCATGAAGAATCCTTATGGTGAAACCAATGCCAATACTACAACCCGCCATGTCATGAATCTTCATCCACCCATCACCCCATCCACAAATTGGGACCAACATCAAAAGGGATATTTGAATCAAAGAATGAAGAAAATTATCAAAACAAAAGAAGCTAAGAAGCATATCAGACAAATCAAATACGTATGGATACCAAAAAATACAAAGAAAGATTATCCCTATCAAACTCCATTAGTCAAAGAAACTATGGAGCAAAATAGAAAAGGGTAAAGTATCCATCAAAGATGTCCACAAAGGAAAAAACATGCTTCTCAAGCAACATACAAAGTGTATCGAGCTATTGGTCCTAATTCCATGCACACTTCCGTATCCACCCATCATTACTCATCTTCCAAAGTTTGGAGAGTCAAAGGTTTCAAACAGTCAACCAATCCATCTCCTATTCCTAAACACATGCCATTGACTCCTCCATGCATAATATCCAATTTTCACATTGACCATGTGTTGGCAATGACCCTTCATCATAAGGATTTAGAAAGAACTCTATTGCGATGTGCACACAAAGACAAAGTTAACTCCGGTGTCAGCAAACCAGAACAAATTTCACAAAAGTTGCATTCAAGTGCACATATCTTGGAAAGGCAGCTTCTTCAAGCAGGATATCGATGGCACATTATGAAAAAAGCATCTACATCGACACCACTAGGTGGTTCAGTATGAGCTTAAAATATTTCATAGAAAAATACAAAAAAATTAGAAAATGTCCTAAAAAAATGGTCACCTTGATGAAATCCTAGCAAATAGGCGTCTTGGTGACAACAAAAAAAAAAATACAAAAATATATAAAAAAACAAAAAACAAAAAAAGGATTGAAAACAATAAAGAAAAAAATCATCTTCTAGTGAAAACCACTACGGTGGCGCTTTGGACAAGTACCATGATGAAAACCCGGAAAACATGCATCCTGTGTAGAATTGAGCATTTACGTGTGCCATTTTAGGAGAAAGCATCTTATCGCATCCATAATAAATCCAACATTCCATCCATATCATCCATGAACCATTTATCCAACCATTTTTATTCATCTACATCCATAGTCCAAATTACCTTGATCTTGATAAAAATTTGGTACACACTTCAGACTTGCTTATGGTAAACATCTTGACATGGTTCATTTTTATTGATCCTATCCAACCCAACATTATCTGAGCCTTAAAGCATTATCCAAATGAGCATCCTCTATTCGAACACCTTATCTTATCGCAAGATGATCCATACCCATCCATCCATCTATCCAAGAATCCACTCATGTCCTTTCAAACATTGCTAGACACTGGGGGCAGATATTTGTATCTTTCTTTGGGAATAAATCTTGATATATCTTCCAGCTTATGTGGTGATCTGAACATTGGCAAACGTAAAATCAAATTCGTCAAAGCATTTGCGAGCCAAAATCCAAATCACTAGCCCATGGAATATTTTGACAAAAATATGTTCCTTATCAAGCTTTATCTTTCATCGAACATCAATCCAAAATCAATATCAGTCACATCTAACTTGCGTGTCAATGTCACATCAAATCATCAAAACAATTTTTTTCCAAATCAAGCTTCAAAATCTTGATCAATCAAATCCAATCAATCCATCATCTTGGGATAGCATTCCCAATCCTTGTGTTGCTTAACTCTATCCTTGGATTGTTGTGTATCCTCAACAATGTTATCATCATCAATCCATTGATCAGATCAATCAACCTTAGCTTGGTTTTCAACAAAAATCCCAAAATAGAGTACTAATATCATCACATATCCAAATCGTCAAAATCCATCAAAATCCAGAACATGTCAAAAAAATAAAAAATAGAGTCATCCTATCGAACTACGTCATCTCTGAGCTTGAACATAGGCAAGTTTGATCTTTGATCATCCCCCGAGACATTTTAGGTCAGTCCTTCAGGTGTCCGTCACAATGGAAATCCATTTTCCCATCTATTTCACAATTTAGTTCAGTCCTTTAGGCGTTCATCACAATGGAAATCCGTTTGCCCATCTATTTCACAATTTAGGTTAGTCCTTTAGGCATCCATCGCAATGGCAATCCGTTTGCCCATCTTTTTCACACCTTAGGTCAGTCCTTTAGGTGTCTATCACAATGGCAATCCGTTTGCCCATCTATCTCATTAGTAATCAAGTCTATCATCCAAACTACATCTTCTCTAAGCTTAAATGTAGGCAAGTCTAATCCTTGATTGGCCCCCGAGACACAAAATCTAAAACATTGAAAATTTCAAAAAATACCAAAAACAACCTCAAAATATCTGAAAAATCCAAAATGGTGCTTTCATCTCATCTCACTTTCATCCATGGTTATCATCACTCCTAATAAATTAATCATCACCTTCATCATTTGGTGAGTCATTTGGAAGCAATTCTAGCAAGTTCCAAAGTGAACACCCTTATCGTCAGAAGTCTTAAGTCTAAGTCAGCAAGAAAGAAATTTGATCAACTCAGAGTATCAATAGCTTATCATCCAATCAATCTCATCAAAACCCTGATCACAACATGTCCTAGGATGAATCCTTCCCCCGATGGACATAAGCATCAAGTACCCCGCAGTAGTTTAGTCTTGGCTAGCGGTCTGAAGAAAATTAGCTTGTTTGTTTACTTTATTTGGTCTTTTTGACTTATCTTATTTTGCACTCATTCCAAGGACCTCTCGATGATGCCTAAAAAAAATAGGTTTAGAGAGAAAGGAATGGGGGAATGATCATTATCTTTTATCTCATGTGCTTGTTGGATGTTCTTGTAAAATAACTTGGCAAATACTTTCTTTGTTAGATTCGTCCTAGCAAGGTTTCTGTATGTCAAGTGTGAACAAGAATACTCCTATCTAATTGTCGAGTCAAAGTCCATCACACTAGGTAAAATGCCATTCTGGTTCTTTATACCTTGATGCATCGTAGCTATGTGTGTTATCAAACATAAAGTAATTGGCCCTTTGAAAATCCCAACTTTTGCTAAGTAAATCATCATCATCATCATAACATAGGCTTGTTGGATCCTCCTTCCATCCATCTTATTCTTCTTATTCTTCTATCTTTACTAACATTTCTATCTAAAGTAGGTGTGAGATCTCAAAATATACACGAGGCTACCCATGGCCGATGACTATCTATACATCATTAGAATTGTCTACACCAAATATCTGATCTTTATAAAGAATTATATTTCGTCCTCTGATCAATCGAACCACTCTTGTATTTTATCGTGATCTCGATCAGAAAATCAAACATTTTCACTCGATCTCTCAAGGGAGCAATATACCAGCATAATCCTTCTCACTGGGACAATAGTGGGGCATCTAAAAATTTGAGAAAATTTGGCTTTTGATCACAACAAATTATTCTTTGAACCAATGCAACAAGTACATTTCTTCAAAGAGGGGCAAAATATAAACATGGAAAATATACAATTTGATCTGACACACTAGATCCTGATTTACTAACACCATTTCATCCTGAATCATCTCCTTTCCTAGTCATTTAATCGAATAATTTGTATTTGATTAAATTCATCACTCTTCATCTCTTAATTAAATAAATCAACTTTATCTAATTAAGTCATCATCTCCTATTAATTAAATAAATCAATTTTATTTAAATATGTAATCCCCCTTTTAATTAGATAAATAATTTTATTTAATTAATCCCTAAATCTAACATCCTCCCCCTTTGGTTAAATAAATCAAAATCTTTATTTACTTAAATTCTAAATCATTTTCCTCTCAATCTTGATTTAAATAAATCCTTAAAATTTAAGTCAAAATGGTCAAATCATCTAATCCCTCATTAAATTGATCAAATCTTGATTAATTTAATCTCAATCACTAAAATCCTCTAGATCTTGCAACTTGCACAATAAATCAATTTATTTGATTTATTAAATCATCATTTTCCATTCAAAAGGGCATCTTTGGTGGAATATTCTTCCAATTCAAAAATCCCTCCAAAAGGGGATGGGTACTTCCAACAAGGAATTTAATGCCTCTTACATGTCCTTAGCCTTGAGCCAAGGGACATTAAATCCTTTTTCTTCTCCCTCCAACATGTCACATTCAAATTTTAAATTTGAATCTCATAGCGTTTATCATGCACATTGACCAAAATGCTCTCATTCCTTAACCATTCACATCTTGACAAGTGGCACTTGGCCATTGGATGTTGAATGATCCCACATTTCTTATTTTCATTCTCTCTTCCATTTTGGAAATCTATAAATGAGAGACTCTTCCTCTCATTCTATCATCCACAATTTGAGTAAACTTACTATACTCAACTTCATCCTCAAGCATATCTAGTTTCATCCATTTCATCAAATTCTTAGCTAGGTTATGCATATTTTTCATCATGGAGCTTGATTGAATCTTAATCAAGGTGGATCACTCATCAAATCATCAAAATTGCAACAAAGGAGTTGGGAAAGGGCTAATTTTGACACATCAATTGGCACCAACTCCCCCATGGGATCAAGAGTTTGCTTAGTTTAGATAGATTAAATTTGGTATTGCATTGTTCTTCATTTATTTTCTATCTAGGTTTTGTAAATGGATTTCACGGGGAATCCTTGTTTCACCTTGCATATTGATCTAACATTATGTCTGTTTGTTGCTTATGTGTAGGTATGAAACTGGGGTTCACACATGGCATTCATCAATCTCGATCGTTCCAAAACCAACTTTCTATAAATTGGCTATCTTTGTCATTATTCCTCCTCCCGAAATCAATACTTTTAGAAGAACTTATAATCTTCGATATTTTTCTTAGTCATACCTCCAGGCTATGCTTGCATACATACAGAAAATATGAGGTCAATAATATCGATACAGAAAAATGGAGGACAATCAAGATAATTCGAAGAGGTGGACTGATATTCAGTGATATTGTCTCATATTGTTGTTTTATTTACTGTTTTAGTTCATTTGATTCGCTCTTTATTATTTGATTTAGATTTATGCTTGTTAGATTAGATTTAACCATCTTACTGTGCAACATCCATTTTATCTACGTTATGCCTATTGTGAGACTATAGGCCTTATAGTCTCAATATTGAAACTTCATTTTTATTTCTCTTTTTCTTAGTTGTCTTGCAATTTGCAAAAGATTTACAATTATCCTAACTTGAATGACTAGGGTTCAAGTTGATTTTATTTCCTAATTGGGGTTTTAATATTTTACCATGACATAATTATTTTCACCTCATTAAAATATATTTTATTTTCTAGAATTTGGTAAAAATAAATAATCCAAAACTAATTGCATTAAAACTAAATTTAAACCCTAATTTTAATTTGAATAAAGATGTAATTTTATATTTATCTTTAGTTGGATACATACTTGGTTACTTTAACAATTTTTAAACCTCTGCAAAAAGTGGATGTGTAGCTCTATTAAAAATCAATTATTTTACAAATTTTTTCCTTTAGAAATTTTTTTGTTATATTTGTAATGCTAGCATTAATGTTCACTCTTTTCCCTTTTCTTGTACTGTCTATAACTCTTCTTTACTTGTTAGATTATCTTTGGTGGTGAAATAGTACAATAAAACTAGCTTTAATGTATAGAAAGTCATAAAAAGAAAATATATTCAATGTGATAATAAAGTAGGTAAGCATTAAGTGAATTGGCTGGGAATATATTTTGAACACCTTCACCAAATTTTAGCAAGTTTATTTTATGTTATAATTTAGAAGAAATATTATTCTTATGCATTTCTCTAGAATCGACCTCTCCAGATTTATAATTGAAATTTAAATTCCAATAGTCATTTTCCACTAATTTTAGAATTGATATAATTAAGAGTCATTTTCTAACAATTTTGGGTGATTATATTGTTACCAAATGTGGGGGATTGTAATGGATCAAGAATCATTAAACTAAATATTAAGTTCAAATGGAAATCACAGTTGGATAGGACAACTGAGAGGGGGGGTGAATTAGTTGTCACAGATTTAAACCTTAAATTCAATTACCAGAACTAACATATAAATTGATTAAGTGATTAACCATCAAATTCCAATGCACAAACACAATAAAAATAGTTTTTTTGTGGAAACCCCAATGAGGGAAAAACCATGGTGAGGATTAACTCACACTATAGAGAATATCAAAACCAATTACAAAAAGGCTCACTGCCTGGAATAAGGCTAACTACTTGAAGTAAGGACTCACTATCCACAAGGCTACAACCCAGATGGCTCACTACCATAGAGATACAAAGAAGACACATAAGACTTATTCTAGAGAGACAAAAATCCTAATGCAACAAAGTATTCCACCATAATCATAGATCGACTTGGATGAATGATAGAGTTCACCTTCTACTCACTGCATCCGAAAACTCAACGTTAATCTTCACATTGATCAACCACACATACAACTCACATACTTTTAGAATAGCATCAAATTCACATATTATCTTTCAGTTATCTTCCTTCTTTTCTTATGTACACTTTTCATTACTAGTGCATTCTATATTAATACCATTCCCCAACTTTGAAAAGATACAACATCAGCCATCCAACTTCAAATTTAAATTAGGTCAGTGAAAAACATCCTAGGGTGGAATTAGAATGAGGGCAACCCAAACACATGCTTCACCAAGACCCATAATAGATCCAACATGCTTCATCAACTTCAAATATAGTGCTTGACACACATTTAGCCAAACTAGCGTAGAACACAGATCAATTAAGCTCGATGCTTCCAAATGCCGAAACCATCTTTAATGGAACAAGGGAAACACAAATCTCAAACCATAAAGAGAAATACAGACCAAAAACAATTTTTCGAGACCTCAACCAAAACATAGTTCACAAGCACCAGACCAACAACCTCAATAGCTGACAACCTGTAATCTTCTTTTTATACAATTTTCTCAATATCCTCAACATATAGTAAATAACCAGTTGATTGGTTAGCATCAATGAAAACACTTCAATTCCTCTTTACATTCTTGTAACAATCTCCCCCTTTGTTATTTATGGCAACACATGATGCAAAAAACCATCAAAGACACGTACCATCTCTCAAGATTTTTCTTTTGCTTCTCCCCCTTATAATATCATCACCTTCTTTCCTCTCTCTTCTTCACATGCTCTTTCACTCCCCCTTTGACATCAATTACAAAGTCAAAAAATATATGTTCATTGAAACTTCCTTTGACATTAAAGTAGAATACTCATAATGGCAACACTTTAAAAACTGTTTGCCTCCCTTGAGAGGTAGCCACCAAAAACATTAATCCAAAAAGATAGAACCATGAATCCATCGAACTGATGCATCTCCAAATGCATCTTTGTTTGTAAAATGAGGTACAATAACCCCTAGCATATCCCGAATATACTCAAAAGTATCTTTAGGATGAGCCTTTGTGAATATATCCACAAACTGATCTTTTGTTGAAACATACTCGAGATTGAATTCATTTTCCATGACCTTCTCTCTCAAAAAATGATACCTAATAGATATGTGCTTTGTTCTAAAGTGCATTACAAGATTCTTTGAAATGTTAATTGCACTTATATTATCATAAAAGATAGAAATAGGATCATCATGCAACAATGTGATATCTTTCAATGTTTGTTTCATACATAAAACTTGTGTACAACAAGATGCAACAAAAATATACTTAGCTTTAATAGTAGACAAAGAGACTGAATCTTGCTTCTTAATCAACAACGCCACTAATCTACATCCAAGAAAGAATGAACCACCACTAGTTCTCTTTCTATCATCTATACTTTCGGCCCAATCTGCATTTGTATAAGCACTAGGTGTAAAATCAGTATCTTTGGGGTACCATAACCCATAATCTGAAGTACCTTTCAAATAAATGAATATCCTTTTAACTATAGTCACATGTGTTTCCTTCAAATCTTCTTGAAATATAGCCATAAGACAAACTGCATGCATAATATATGGTCTAGTAGCAGTCAAATACAATAGTCCACCAATCATAGATCTATACTTGCTCTGATTAGTCTTAGTAGAATCATCATCTTTTCCCAACTTACATCCAATCACCATACGGGTACTTACCAGTTTGGAACCATCCATTCCAAAAATGTTCACCATCTCCTTCACATACTTGGATTGTGAAATGAAAATTCCTTCTTTTGATTCATTAATTCATAGCCCAAGAAAGAAATTCATCTCGCCAAACATAGACATTTCAAATTCTTTCTGCATTTCTTCCACAAACATATTGCACATATTTTCATTCCCTCCAAAGATAATGTCATCAACATACACAACAACAATCAAGATCTTGTCATTTTTAGTCTTGAAATATAAATTATTGTCTACCATACATTTTTTAAATCCTTGTTGACAGGTATGTACAAGATCATGATGGGCCAAAAAGTGGCGATGTGTAATTGATATGATGGCCCATGTGGCTGATGACTTTTTTCTTACCCAAAATTGATGAAACAAAAAGGGTTTTTAAAGGAGATTTGTAGCTTTCCACAAATATAAATTATGCTTTACTTTGAATTTAATAAATAATATTATTCATTTTCTATTTGAATTATGACTAAAGTCTTGATTGATAGGCTGATTGAAAAACATCTATAGCTTTCAAACGGTATCACATTTTTTGAATCTGAAACATGTGTCACATTCTATGTTTCATATACTATAGGATTAAAAAAAAAATTGAATTTCATGAAGTTTACGGGTTTTTATATTTTTAAAAAAAATTAATAAAAAATCAAAATTAATTATTTACTAGGAAAAAAATTACAAAAAAATATGCATCACATCGGGACATGAGTCCTCTACTTATATCTAAAATCATATAACAAATATTATCATTTTATTGTGGTTATGGTGGTCAGTCAGACACCTACTTCTTATTTTTCCCTAAAATTTAAGTACTACTGCATTGAAATTTCAAATTTTCACCAAATATTTAAAAAATAAAAATAAACCTAGTAGTTTAGAAACTACATTCAATTTGCTATAGATTTTATTCTTACATATTTTAAAAATAATATAGATAACTTATTCAATTTTTTACGTCAAGTTGGCTAACTCCGATTTTCTTAATTTTCATCGCCACTTAAGGGCCTATTTTTTCCATGATGATCCTACACATACCCTAATTCAAATACTTATCTAGCCTTGCATACTAAGCTCTAGGAGCTTACTTCAATCCATATAAATCTTTCTTTAATCTGCACACCATATTTGGTTAATCTGTTAACTAGAATCCTTCTGGTTGTTCCATGTAGACCTCTTCTTCTAGTTCATCATTCAAAACTGTTGAGTTGACATCCATCTGATAGACTTTGAAATATTTATAAGAACCCAATGCCAAGAAAATCTTTATAGCTTCCATTCTTACTACCAGGGAAAAAGTCTCCTTAAAATCTATACCCTCTACTTGCGAGTAGCCTTTGCACATAAGCCTTGCTTTGTTTCTAATTTTTTTGTTCTCAGCTAACTTGTTTCTGAATACCCATTTTTATCATAGAATATTTTTTTCTACCAGTCTTGGGACCAATTCCCAAGTTTGATTCTTCTTAATCTGCAAAAGTTCTTCTTTCATTGCTTCCTTCCAATGCTCATCCTTACAGGCTACACTTACTGACTTTGGCTCAATCTCAAAGAATAAGCACAAATTTACTTCAGCAATAGCTTTGCTTCTAGTTAACACACCTTTTCTCTTGTCTCCAATAATCTAAATTTCTGAATGATTCCTCTTTACATATTTTGGTATCCTAGGGGACATCACCGGAGCATCTTCTTCACTTTCATTCTTTTCTTCATATCTTTGTTTATTCCTTTTAGCTCTTTCTGAACACTTTGCAGCATAGTGACCAGTTTCTCCACAAATAAAGCATTTAAAGGGAAATTTACCTGCATACTTATCAGAGCCTTTTCTCATTCTCCTTACAAAGTTAGCTTCAATTTCATCAAATTTTTCTTCATCCAGATCTTTAATTTTTGTATCTTTAAAATCAGTCTTTGTTTTACTGCCATTTCTTAGATTCGACGTCCTCATTTCATAAGATGTCAAAAATCCTAGCAGTACATCATTGGTACATCTTGTAATTTATAGTCTACTCAATAGCACTCACCTTTTCACTGTAAGCATCAGGAAGAGTTCTAAGAATCTTCTTTGCAATTCTGGTTTCATCTATAGTAGTACCAAGGGATCACATTCCAGACACAACCTCATCCAATCTCTATGCATAGGCTTTAACATTCTCATCTTAAGACATGGGTAAAATATCAAACTATGTTTCCAAATTTTGTAATTTTTCCTCTTTCACACTTTCATCATCATCGTGTAACTCAGAATGTGCCAGACTATTCTTCAAGATGAAATTTTCCTTATTATTCACTTCATGTGCTTTGATTTCTTCAAGTATACTTGGACCATTAGCAGGAAAAGTGTAGGGTTCCTTATGAGAATTCTCTACATCAAATCTGCAATACTCCAGATATTCTACAATCAATACTTTCTAGATACCATTATTAGTTCCATCAAACATAGAATAATCATAGATCATTTTTCCAGCCATCCCGAATCTTCCTCAAGCGGTTAAGATCTTCACCAAGGAACCAAATTCTGATACCAATTGTTGGATAGGAAAACTAAGAAAGAGGGTGAATTAGTTGTCATAGATTTAAACCTTAAATTTAATTACTAAAAATGACATATAAACTAATTAAGTTATTAACCATCAAATTCCAATGCACAAACACAATAACACTATATTTATGTGGAAAACCCAATGAGGGAAAAACCATGGTGAGGAATAACTCAATATAGAGAATACCAAAACCAATTACAAAAAGACCCACTTCCTAGAATAAGGCTCACTGCCTATAGTAAGGACTCAGTGTTTAGACTCACTATCCATATGGCTACAACCTGGATAGCTCACTTCCATAGAGATACAAAGAAGACAAAGAATACTTGTTACAGAGAGACAAAAATGCCAATGCAACAAAGGATTCCACCATAATCAAAGATCCACTTGCACAAATGATTGATTTCACCTTCTACTCACTACATCCAGAAACTGAGTGTTAAGATTCACACTGATCAACCACACACATAACTCAAAAACTTTTAGAATATCATTAAAGTCGTTTCTTCTCTTTCACTTATCTTTACTTTTTTCTTATTTACACTTTTCATTGCTAGTGCATTTTGTATTTATACCATTCCCCAACTTTGAAAAGATATATAGTTAGCCATCCAACTTCAAATTCAAATTAGGTTGGTGCCAAACATCCTAGGGGTGAATTAGAATGAGGGTGACCCAAACACATGCTTCATCAACTTTAAATGTAGTGCTTGACACATGGTCGACCAAACCAATGTAAAAATCATAGATCAATTAAGCTTGATGCTTCCAAATGTCGAAACCATCTGCAATAGAACTAGGGCAACACAACTCTCAAACCATAAAGAGAGATATGGACCAACAACAATTCTTCTAGACCTCATCCAAAACATAGCTCACAAGCACCAGACCAGCAACCTCAACTGTTGACAACCTACAATCTTATTTTTATGCAATTTTCTCAATATGCTCAACATATAGTAAATAACTAGCTCGCCACTTGACATCAATGACAACACTTTCATTCCTCTTTCTATTCTTGCAACAATCTCTTCCTTTCTCATTGATGGTAACACATGATGTGAAAAACCATCAAAGACACATACTGGCTCTAAAGAGTTTTTTTTTGCTTCTCCCCCTTAGAAGATCATCAAATGCTTTCCTATCTCTTCTTCACATGCTCTTTCTCTTCTTTTCACATGCTCTTTCTCTCCCCCTTTGACATCAATAGAAAATGAAAAAATATATGTTTGTTGAAACTTCATTTACAATGAAATCAAAATACTCATAATGACAACATTTGAAAAAATGCTTGATCCCCCTGAGAGGTAGTCACCAAAAATATCACTCCAAAAAGATAGAACCATAAATCCATCAGACTGATGCATCTCCAAATGCATCTTAGTTTGTAAAAGGAGGGGAAATAACCCCTAGCTTATCTAGGAGATACTCAAAAGTATCTTTAGGAAAATCCTTTGTGAATATATCCACAATTTGGTCTTTTGTTGAAACATACTCAAGCTTGACTTCATTTTCATTGACCCACTCTCTCAAAAAATGATACCTGATAGATATGTGCTTCGTTCTAGAGTGTATTACAGGATTCTTCGAAATGTTAATTGTACTTGTATTATCACAAAAGATAGAAATAGGATCATCATGTAGCACTATGATATCTTTCAATATCCGTTTCATCCATAAAACTTGTGTACAACAAGATGTAGTAGAAATATACTTAGCTTCAACAGTAGACAAAGAGACTAAATCTTTCTTCTTACTCAACCATGCCATTAATCTACATTCAAGATATAATGCACCACCACTAGTACTATTTTTGTCATTTATACTTTCATCCCAATATGCATCTGTATAAGCACTAAGTGTAAAATCAGTATCCTTGGGACACCATAACACATAATATGAAGTTCCTTTCAAATATCTAAATATCCTTTTAACTACAGCAACATGTGTTTTCTTCAGATCTTCTTGAAATCTAGCCATAAGACAAACCACATGTATAATATTTGGTCTAGTAGCAGTCAAATACAATAGTCCACCAATCATAGATCTATACATGCTCTGATCAGTCTTAGGTTAATCATCATCTTTTCCCAAATTTCATCTAGTCACCATAAGGGTACTTATTGGTTTGTAACCATTCATTTCAAATCTTTTCAACATCTCCTTCACATACTTAGATTGTGAAATGAAAATTCCTTCCTTTGATTGATTAATCTGTAGCCTGAGAAATAAATTCATCTTGCCAAACATAAAAATTCAAATTCTTTTTGTATTTCTTCCACAAACATCTTGCACATCTTTTCATTCCCTCCAAAGATAATATCATCAACATACACAACAAAAATTAGGATCTTGTCATTTTTAGTCTTGAAGTATAAATTATTGTCTGTCATGCCTTTTTTATATCCTTATTGACTCAAATACTTATCTAGCCTTGCATACTAGGCTCTTGGAGCTTTCTTTAATCTACACACCATATTTGGTTGTTCCATGTAGACATCTTATTCTAGTTCACCATTCAAAAATGCTAACTTGACATCCATCTAATAGAATTTGAAATATTTATAAGAATCCAAAGCTGAGAACATCCTTATATCTTCCATTCTTGCTACCAGGGAAAAGGTCTCCTGAAAATCTATACCTTCTACCGGCGAGTAGCCTTTGCACACAAGCCTTGCTTTGTTTCTAAAAAATTTCTCATTCTCATTTAGCTTGTTTTTGAATACCTATTTTGATCCAATAATGTTTTTGTTTGTCGGTCTTGGGACCAATTCCCAAGTTTGATTCTTCTCAATCTGCAAAAGTTCTTCTTTCATTGCTACCTTCCAATGCTCATCCTTATAGGCTTCACTTATTGACTTCGACTCAATCTCAAAGAATAAGCACAAATTTACATCAGCAACAAGTATGCTTCTAGTTAACACACCTTTTATCTTGTTTCCAATAATATGACTTTCTGAATGATTCCTTTATACATATTTTGGTGTCCTACGGGACATCACCGGAGGATCTTCTTCACTTTCATTATTTTCCTCATATCTTTGTTTTTTCCTTTTAGCTCTTTTTGTACACTTTGCAACATAGTGACCAATTTCTCCACAACTAAAGAATTTAAAGGGCAATTTACCTTCCATCAATACTTTCCATATTTTCTTCCATCAATACTTTCCACATATTCTCCCATCAATACTTTCCAAATACCATTATTAGTTCCATCAAACCTTGGATAATAATAGATAATTTTTCCAACCATCCCAAACCTTCCCAAGTGGTTAAGCTCTTCACCAAGGAACCAAGATCTAATACCAATTGTTGGATAGGACAACTGAGAGGGGGGGTGAATCAATTGTCACAAATTTAAACCTTAAATTCAATTACCAAAACAAACATATAAAATGATTAAGTGATTAACCATCAAATTCCAATGCACAAACACAATAAAACTAGATTTACGTGGAAAACCCAATGAGGGAAAAACAACAGTGAGGATTAACTCACACTATAGAGAATATCAAAATCGGTTTCAAAAAGGCTCACTGCCTAGAATATGGCTCACTACCTAAAGTAAGGACTCAATGTCCACATGACTACAACCCAGATGGATCACTACCACAAAGATACAAAGAATACAAAGAGGACTTATTACAAAGAGACAACAATCTCAACGCAACAAAGAATTCCACCTCAAACATAGATCCACTTGTATGAATGATAGAGTTTTTCTTCTTCTCACTACATCTGGAAATCAACATTAAGCTTTGCACTGATCAACCCAACACATAAATCAAACACTTTTAGAATAACATCAAAGTCATGTCTTCTCTTTCACTTATCTTCCTTATTTTCTTATTTACACTTTTCATTGCTAGCGCATTTTATATTTATACCATTCCCCAACTTTGAAAAGATACAAAGTCAACCATCCAACTTGAAATTCAAATTAGGCTGGCACCAAACATCCTAGGGTGGAATTAGAATGAGGGTGACCCAAACACACGCTTCATTAGAACCCATAATAGATCTAACATGCTTGATCAAATTTGAATGTAGTGCTTGACACACGGTCGACCAAACTAGTGTAAAACCCATATAGATCAATAAAGCTTGATGTTTCCAATTTCAGAAACCATCTTCAATGGAACCAAGGCAACACAACTCTTGAACCATAAAGAGAGATCTGGACCAACAAAAAATCTTTTGGACCTCAACTAGAACATAGTTCACAAGCACTGGACCAACAACCTCAACAACTAACATCCTACAATCTTCTTTTTAGAAAATTTTCTCAATATCCTCAACATATAGTAAATAACCAGCTGATCGGTTGACATCAATGACAACAATTTCATTCCTCTTTCTATTCTTGGATCAATCGCTACTAATGAAACCATCACAAGGAAAAATGATATCATCCCCTCAAAATTGGTCACTACATTGATCAACATGATTCATGATGTAAGAATGATGTATTGATAATGTCATCAATGTACAACTGCAAGAAAAATAAAGTGAGCAAGAAAATTAAGTTCAAATAGAAACAATTCACTCAAAGGTGAAATTTCTACAATCTACATAAGCATGCTTTCATTATTGTATAGTTTTAGGAAATTATAAATGAACCAAAAAGCTATGCCGCATTGAATAAGTGGTTCATATGGAACTCAACCTCTGCAAAATAATTAAACATAACTCATCATTATTTCAAGTCTGTAGGTTCAAATATAAAATTTTGAAAGAATGAAGTTAAATTATGATTGAAAACTCCATAGTTGCAGTTATATGAAGGTGAACATCAAGTAAATTTAAGTGAACAATAATTTTAGTTCATTTAGGCCATGGATCTTTGCAAAATAATTAAAATTGATTTTTAGAACAACTCGGGTTTGAAAAGTGATTTAGACTTTAAAATTTAACATATATGATAACATTTATCTCCTATATGGATGCAATGAAGCCATAATGTGGGAATATCTAACTAAACCATTTGATAGCAATATAAAATTGAAATTTTGAATAGGTTTCACACTTCCACAAAGGATTAATTATGGAATATAAAATGGCCATCGAATAGAACCAAAAAGACCACTTGAAAAATGCAATATTAATGGTATGAATTCACTGGCACCTAAAACTTTTGTAATTATGGGAAAAAATCAAAGTGAATAGTATATTGGCAGGAGAACAAAGAGAACCATCACATTGTGTCGATTGGGTACAAAACACCCACAAATCAATATTTTTCTTATTTTAATGAACTCAAGGAAACTTCAAAAGGAAAATTGTATTACTTTTCAATGAAATTTCCATCTATGATGAGATTTAATCCAACAAAATGACCAAATTCAATATTTGAAGGATTTATAAAAAATAATTTAACACAAGACAAAATTAAAGAGAGGTTTCCCTATTGTTTGGGAGAAAAAAATGCCGTATGTTGTGAGACTACATGAAAAGTTCCACATATCATGTTGTTTTCTTTGAAAGGATTGAAACTAGATAATTAATTAACCTTAGTCCGGTTGAAATTTATCCAAATAATTAAGTAGATAACACTTGCTCATTTGATTAATTATAGTAACTTGTAGTGGAGTTGGATGGGGCTTGGGGTTTGCATCCCTCAAGGTCACAGGTTCAACTCCGCTTCGTAATGGGAAAGGCAAGGATCAATAATATTGTGCTAGTTTCTAGTTTTTTGACCTGGGTATATGAATAGAATTTACTACTAACCTTTTGGGGGTATAAAACTCAAATTTATCATTAACCTTTTGAGTGCTTGCTCCACTGACCCAAGGTATAGGATTGGAATTTTCTACTAAGCTTTAGATCTATTTTTTGAAGCATTGCATAATTTTTTTTTTAGGAGGATGGCTTGTGCTCCAGGGAAACCACTTACTCAATGTAACAAGAAGTTTTTAAAAAAAATAGAGATAGGTTTCAGAGATCTCAAGGGTACTAGGGATTTTTTAGAGGCCCACAATCTAGAGATTATCAACATAATATCACATCAAAATCATTCTCCCGCCATAGGCCCTCTTTTTGACCTCAGAATAGTGTTTTGGAAAAGCTGTCTACTGATTGTAATGGGAAAATTTTGAAAAATATGGACCGTTTTCAGAGAATATAAGGGCCTCAAGGTTTCCATAGAGGCCCATAGCCTGAAGGTGGTCAAAATTCTATCGCATCTGAATTATTCTCCCACCATATCTACCTTATTTCTGACCTTGAAAAAACACTAGTTGAGAGAAATAGGGGGTCTTTGACATCTGTGGACTAGAAACTAACAAAAAAGAATCATCTGTAATCTTCTACCAAATGCTCTTTATGGTCTGACATTGTTTCTGGTTTGAAGAATCTAGCATCTCACCCCAATTCTATACATGTTAAATTTTCTCTACCAAATTTTTTGTATACCACAAATGAGGTTCCCTTCAATCCAAATCCCTCGTCACACTTTAATTCTAAGAGAACAGATTTGGAAGGGGCATCCTCTTTTCTGAAGTTTCCACAATAGAGATAAGGAGAAAAATTTGGATTTAAAAAGGTCTGAAAAAGAAAAGAGGAAATGAAACCAAAGGAATCTAAACAAAGGGAGTCAAGGACTTTTGAACAAATTTTGCAGCGATGAAATTCTATGCCAAAGAAAAATACGAGGAAGGGAATTTTTTCCTTAACCCTTTCAGAAAAATATCTTGACATGCAAATTCAGGATCTTCAGAATCAACTTTAATATGTAATTTTTAAAAATTCAACCTTGATTTGAAATCTTTAAAAGCTTGGGTATCAGAGGAATGAACTGATGCTAATCAAGTATTTTATATAGTTCAAGGCTTCGGTTTCTTTATTGTTCTTTTCTCTAAAAAATTACAAACAGATTATGTTTTTAGAGTTAAGTCTTAGTTTTTTCAAGGACATGGTTTATATAATCAACCTTAGGTTCCAAATTTTAATCTAGTAATAGTATGTGTTAAATATGTGCCCTTCTTGATTCAATTGCACTCTCTTCCATCAGAATATAGAGAACCTGAAATTGTTGAGATCTTTGTAAACTAAATGGGGGTTTTTCTAAACCATGATTTTGATTTCTTTAAAAACCCTGGTTGTCTAATTAGGGTTTACATTTTACTAGATACTTCTAAATATTTCCCAAAAGAGATTCAAATAAAATCCAAATATGGAATCTAGAAATAAAGTATCTTCTTAGAGATGCCAAAAAATTCTTTTGTGAGGTGTCATAAACTGGATCATATTAATGATTGTTGTAAACAAGAGAGCAATGATTTTGTACATCGAAAAAGCATGGAGATAAAAAAGTAAAATATACATGAAAGCATTAAGGTCCCTTCTTTTGTAGTTGTTCCTATTCAGACAAACAAAGCAACTAGGTTATCTCTTGAATAGTCTTCCCATGCTAATAATGATGTAGTAAATGGGTTTGACAATGGATGTTCAATAATGAACAAAAAATACAAAGAGGCTATATCTCCACGGTCTTTATTGAAAAAACAAAGAGTTACTATATTTTATATTTGTGCTTTTAAGTAAACTTTAAATATTTGTGATATTTTGCCTAAGACTAGTCACATAACACAAATCATTCCCCTTAGAGGTTTTAACTTTTCTCCAATAATAACTCTTCCATATTTTAACATGTTTCATATTGAGGATATTGTTAAATCTCTCATGTTTGAAAAGGATATAAGAGGGGTAGCACTTGAACAATTTGAGGAGTATGTAGAAATCCAAGAATATATGTCAATGGCGTTGCAACCAAACTTTGAATTTCAAGAAGTGTCATTACAACACTGCTCTCCTGAGAATACAGAGGAAGAGGAAACATATATTATCAACTTTATAAGTATATTTTAAGCATAGAAACTAGAAGAGTTAGTAGGAAATATACTAACAACAATGGGATATGACATTATTGATAAAATAGTTGAAAAGGTAATGAAGGAAGAATCTAAGTTTTATTATTCTAAAACACTATCAATATCACAATGACCAATCATGCAACCTATCAAGAAGAAGATTTTAGGGAAGAGAGGTAAGAAATCTTATGCAACCAAACTGTAGGAGGAAATAGAAATTGGAATCCAATCAAATTTAGATGGAAATGTAAAGGTGGTCCTTGTTAAAGAACCAAGACTGAGTAGAGCATGTTGCTCTCCTTGAATATAATGAGAATTATATCTTGGAACATTAGAGGCAATAATGCCTCTAAAAAGAGAGCTTAGATTAAGCATCAACTTGAGGCTTGTGGGGCAGATGTGCTGATTTTATAAGAATCTAAAATTTTAAATGATATGTTTGAGTCAACAATCAAAAAAGGAAGAAATGGTTAGCTAGTCATTCAATAATGCATGGAACATCAGGTGGGATGGTAACCCTTTGGAATCCAAAGACAGTGGCCATAAACTGCATTACTAATGATAGTAATTGGTAGTTTATGAGGGTAATGTTGAAATGGACAAGACAACTGAGAGGGGGGTGAATTAGTTGTATCTAATCACATTCACCACATATACTAGACAATTCCACATTCACTTTAATTTGTTATTAAGTATGAGCATGAAGTGTAGATAACTAAAACAAAACACAGACACCAAATTTACGTGGAAAACCCAATAAGGAAAAACCATAGTGAGGATTAACTCATAATATAAGAGTAATTGCAAAACTATTTACAAGGAGGCTCACTCCCAAAGGGCTCACTACAAAAGATAGGACTCAATGTCTAGATGGGAGGCTCACTAACTATAGATAAAGAAAGATATAAAGAAGAATGTTACATAGAGAATATTATCTCAATGCAATAGAAGATCCACCACAACAACTTGTACACATTTATAGCCTTGATTAGAGAATTGTAGACACCATCAGCTCATTTCTTTTGGGAGTCTAACACATTAAATTCCTCACTTCCTTAGTTCACTTTCACAAAATCTCTTGAATCTACCTTGATTATCACACTTGTGTTGTTCAATACTTAACATCTTTTCTTGTATTTATACCATCTTTAATATTAGAAACTTTCTCAGAGGTCGGCTACACAATCTTCATTTTACAAATTCAAATTAGGTCAAAAACTCAACATTCCTATGGTGGATGAGAATGAGATTAGACCAAAACAATATCTTGGATCAATAAAACACTTCCTTAATTGATACTTATCCTTTGCATGATGTGTAAACACCAGGTCGACCAAACCTAATGAAAAAACCGATGAAATTTGAAGTACACGCATTCATAAGAAGAAGATAACATGTGTACCACATAACATGCTTCACCATACACTAGAACACATCTTAGATTCCTTCAGATTCATCTATAGCTACAACAACAACCTTCATATAGAGAACACTTTCCATCAGTCCATCTAGACTATACAACCACACATAGTAACTTTAAAACTAGTCTTCTGAAGCACCAAATCATGAACACCTTCGATAGAACATTGATAACACCATTAAAAGCCTTCTTATAGATCTTAAGTACCTGAAACTAACCAATGAAGGACTATAGAGAACATACATTTCTCCTATTCCACAGACAAACAACTCTACCAGACCAATTCACAAACCGGTGAACTCAAATTTCACTCTTCATCAAAACAGAAGCTATAATCCAGGATATATCACCTGAGGATGCCCCTAAACAACACTACAGATCCGAACAAGCATAGGATCAACACAAAATAAATTTGGAGGACATACCAGAGCACATTTTGAATACACACACAATTCTATCTTCACTATTTATCAATTTTCTCAAAAGCACACGGTAACTCATCATATCATCACACCTGCAACACCATAAAGATAGCTCCATGTACTCATAACATCTCTATAGTATCTCAACTATACATGCACCAACTCTAATCACTTATTTCCCTTCACTGCAAAAACCTATACTATGTTGACATCAATGGAAACATTAATGACAACACCATCATACTCATTCATACTTGCAACATGTAATTCATTTTGAGTTGAATTTTTGGTTGGTAAATGTATATGTGTTGGAATGATGGATGCACAGTGTCCTTGATGAAGCTATAGTCTTCAATGGAGGACCTTTTCCAAGAAGAAATATTCAACAACACAGAAAGTGTTGCAACAATGGAATTCAAATAGAGATTCTATCAAGAGATATATGATATGATACAAGTGAACATATGCCTGATTATATAGGCAAGAGAAAAACCTAGAATGCACAATATGTTGCCAAGTGTCTAAATCACACTACATGTGACAGTTCATAAAACCCTAACAACCTACCTAGGGATTGATGACAAGATTGAGATAAGTTCTATAAAAAGACAACTCATCTTCTAAAAGGAATCTTATCTCCTACAAACATGGAAAGGGTAGTTACCCCCTTATTTATGATTTATTTAATAATGCAACCTAGGACCAAATTATTAAAGATAGACCTAAGTTAACTTATACTAGTGTAATAAATAATTAATTACACTAACACCCCCCATAAGTGTAGCTTAAGGAGGAAATGAAAATGCAATGATTATGCAAAGATGATGGGTACCGGCTACATGAAGGACATTTTAGGTACCCATGTACATATAAAAAATAAAATGCAACTAATCTCCCACAAATAGAGAAAAGCGGAAAACCTAGCGAGAAGAAAAACCCTCTCCAAAAGGGAGATGAAATACGGAAAAGTGATGACTAGAGGACTCAACATCATCCCCCAAGGATAACAATCATCACACAAATATAAAAAGGATCAAAATTAGGAGACTAGATATGCCCCCATAAAGGAGAGTGGTCCCCTCAAGGATGTCTTTAAATCCTGTGGAGAAATGACTAAACTTGGAGAAAGGATAAAACTTGGAGAACTTGTACACCCTTGAGTGATGATCAGCCTCACCATAGGAAATGAGTGTATCAAACTCATCCTGGATGATAGATAAATTGGATGTGAACTCAATCTTAACACCCTCCTAAGCAAGATGATAAACAAGAAGCAGATTATGAGCCATTGTGGAATATAAACTACATCATGCAAATGCCCCCCCTCCAAAGTAACAACACAAATAGCAACAACATGAAAAATACTTGCATTTGCAGTGAACATCCTGTCAAACTCTAAAGGTCTCATAGTAACCCAAAGGATATGATCCTGAGAATAGGTGACATGTCTTGAAGCACCTGAGTCAATAATCCATCCTTCCCATCTATCAACTAGGGTAGTGATCAAAGCCTGACCCTTGCCATGAATCTCAATTGTAGAAATTCCTACAATACTTGAAGATGACTCTTCATGTGAAGACAAGTGGGGTGAGTGGATAGAAGAAGAAGAGTGATGCTATGATCCTTGAGAATCTATCTCAGCTCATGAATCTCCTTCTTAAAACATTTCTCCTCATGATTTCTTTGCCCATTACAAAAATTTAATTTGGGCCTCTCCTTCTTAGGCTTGTCTTCCTTTTGTTTTGATGATTCAGAAGATCTTGTCTAAGAATTTCCCTTATTCTTGCCTTTCCCTTTGGATGGTGCAGTAATAAGTGCACGAGACTTTGAAGATGAATCAACTGGGTTGAGTTTAGATTGCTCCCTGCTCAACCACTCACAAAAAGTCTCAAATGAAGGCATCAAAAAATTGTCTCCAAGGACATCCATAATAGAATAGGAGTAGAAAAATAAGAAAAAAAACCTTTCAATTTGGACAAGATCATGAAGATGCATTCCTTGTTAGTTTTGTCTTTACCACACCCTAATAGTTGTGTCCTCAAAGACTTGAATTTCACCAAGTAATCATCAATAGAAGGAAAAGAATCAACTGAGAGTGAAGCAAGTTCTGACTCTAATTGAAGTACCCGAATATCACTTACTGAACCAAACAATGTCTTAAGCTTGTCCCAAATTTCCTTAGGAGTGGAGCACCCCTCAATGTGCAAAAATAGTGAATTGAAGACATGAAGAGAAATCAGTCCTATAGCCTCCTCACACTTGATTCGATGTTGGAACTTCTCATATTCCCTAATCAGATGAGGTTGATTCTCATTGAATATAGACCATAGGCCTTTATACTAGAGGATACGTTGCATTCCAGTTTTCTAGGTGTGATAGTTGTGGGGTGTAAGTAGCTCAAAACTTGATTCGACCATTAGAGAAAGAACGAATGCACAAGATAAAATATATCTGAAAGGAAATGCTAGAAATCTGATGATATTGTTGAAATGCTGAAAAATATACTATATTACCTTGTTGATGGTAGAATTTTGACAAACTAAAAAAAAGATATCACACTCCAAGCCCAAATTAGGGTTTCCACTTCAACTGATTAGAATTTTTGATAGAATTAGAATCTAGAAAAAAAAAAGTGCACCGCTAAAAAGTAGACTCTAAGAAATTTCCAATGGTATATCATTTGCTAAATTTTAATAGCGTATGTGAAAGATACAGCCTCCAAAATATTTCTGCTATGATGAGCAATCATAGGCTAATTGGGTGCAAAAATGAAGCGCTCGGGGGCTAAAAAAAAAAGCCCTTGGTCATTGATGTGACCATGGGTGCTGATCCTACAAAAAATAAAGGGTCATTAGGTAGAGCAACAACGAAGCGATGGCTGAGTGGAGCGGAGCGTTGCTGGTGGTAGCCCTAGTCATGGATAGGACCAAGGTCAGGGGCTAATCGGTAGTCAATGAGTGGGTGTCGAGATGGTCATTGCCAGTGAGAACGATCGGTGGAGATGTTGATGTCAGAGGAACCACCAGGAACAAACTCAAACTCCAACGATGAGATGACAGTGAAAGTGGAGGGCCCAGCTACGGTGAATGTCGGTTGATGTGACACTGGCCAATGAATGGAGTAGATAATAAATTCAATTGATGATGTCGACAAGCCACAAATTTTGAATATTGCATAAATGCAATTCAAAATTAAATATAGCCGATATTAAAATCTACAGAAACAAAATATGAATGTCAACCAAATGAAATAAAAGCCTGATGAACGATAGTCTGCTGAATAAAATAAAACCCTTGGAGTGTTGACTGGTAATTTTAATCACAGGTCGCCCGCCAAAGATTAATTTTTGCAAGAACTATTGAAAAAAATTCTCATTTTTGGAAATAAGAGTTTCTTGATGATCTAAAAAAAAAATTCCATGATGGAGGACTGAAAGGGATATTTTTTTTCTTGTAAACTTGTACGAATAGTAGAAAAATGTAAAAACCCTAGATATATCTCAAATGGCTCTCGATGAGAATATCTCTGATTTTGGTGAATGGATAGGCGATCTATAGGTTTTGAGGCCTTCTAAGTGCAATGGAGAGGTCAAATAGAGCCTGATCTCCACTAGAAAATAGCTTGGTCTCGGGTAGTACTAACTAGCCTACAAAATAAAACTCTCAAGGCTACAAATAATCTCACAAGCCAACTCTCTTGATCTTAGGATGAATCTTCATTCAAAAAGCTCTGATACCATGTTGGAATGATGAATGCACAGTGTCCCTGATGAAGTTACAGTCTTCAATGGAGGACATTTGCCAGGAAGAAATATTCAACCACACAAAAACTGTTGCAACAATGGCATTCAAATAGAGATTCTATTATGAGATATATGATATGATACAATTGAATATATGCCTAATTATATAGCAAGAGAAAAACCTAGAATGCACAAGTTGTTTCCAAGTGTCTAAATCACACTACATGTGACAACATAAAACCCTAGCAACCTACCTAGGGATTGATGACAAGATTGAGATAAGTTCTAGAAAAGACAACTCATCTTCTAGAAGGAATCTTATCTCCTACAAACATGGAAAGGGTAGTTACCCCTTTATTTATGATTTATTTAATAATGTAACCTAGGACTAAATTATTAAATGCAGACCTAAGTTAACTTATGCTAGTGTAATAAATAAATAATTACACTAACAATATGGACCATCATCAATTGTGGGTAAGAAGTTGTTGTGGGACAGGTTGAAAAAGTATTAGATCAAATAGGTGTTGATAGTGTCCTCCTTACATGAGACTTTAAAGCTATAGTCTCTCCTCAAGCAAAAAAGGAGGTATTTGACCTCCTCAAAAAATAATGAAAGACTTTACAAGTTTTATTCATGATAATGCACTTCAAGATATATTTTCTATAAATGGGAAATTTACTTGGAGAAATAGGAGAAAATATTTCATGTAGATAGCAGAACAGCTAGACAGATTTTTAGCTTCTCCTAATTAGGAATTTGGAGTGTATTCCCTATCCTCAAAGATCCTACCTTTAGTGGGTTCAAATAATTTTGTAGTCTCACTAAATATATCACCTAAAAATGAACTACTACTTCTAGGAAATCTTCATTTAAGTTTGAAAGTATGTAGTTTAGAGATCCACAGTTTCTCCCTCTTCTTGAGAAATGGTGGAAAAATGCTCCTTTTGTTAAGGGTTTCAGGATGTTTTAACTCTGCAAAAAATTTGCACATATAAAATAGAAAATAAAGGATTAGAACACTTATGTTCTTAAAAATATTTTTTCTTAGAAAGAGGTGGTTTATAATTAGTTAGTAGACATAAATGAGAACATCATATCTCATGGGCTACATGATTCCTCTTATGAATGTCAAAAATTTTATTAGTGACATAAATCTCGAGAGCTATAGTTAAAGGATGGTGATAGAAACACAAAGTTATTCCACACTTACATGCAGATAAATAGAGCTAAAATTTCAATCTTTTCAATCCAAGACAATGAATCAGGTGCGTGCCTCATAAGGGAGAAAGATATGCAAAATGAAGGAATCAATTTTTTTACAAACTTGCTAACTCCTACTGCCCCTACAACTTCACAGTCTGATAGGGATAAGGAAGATTTGTTGGAGGCTATCCCTCAATTTTTGAAACAAGAAGAGAATGACCAGCTATTGAAACCATTTACCCTAGCAGAAATTAAGGTAATAGTTTTCTCATTACTGCCTGATAAGGCTCTAGGACCAAATGGATTCATGGCTATGTTTTATCAAAGGTGCTGGAATTTTATAGGGAATGACCTACTCTATGCCTTGGAAGAATATCAGAAAATTGGAACAATTCTAAAGAAATTCAACCTAACACATATTGCAATCACCACAAAGGTTAAATCTCCAAAAACCTTCTTTGAATTTAGACCAATTTCACTATGTAATACAATATACAAGATTCTTACTAAAGCCATGTATCTCAGACTTCATCCAATCATCCTAAAGATTATTTTGGAGGAACAAGGTGGTTTTATCCTAAGAAGGGAAGGGTGAGTGTAGGATCGTGGTAGTCCAAAAAGTGGTGATATGACAAATAAGTGGTTGACAACTTTTTTATCGAATTTTGATGAAATGAAAAGGGTTTATCAAGAAAATTGTTAGCTTTCCAAAAATATAAGACATGCCTTGTTTCGAATTAAATAGATAATTATTATTGATTTTCTACATACATTCTGACTAAAGTGTTGATTGAAAAACATCTATAACTCTTAAAGGATTTCACTTCTGTTTTATCAGTAATGATATCAATTTTTTTGAATCCAAAAGATGTGACACATTCTATGCTTCCCATACTAGAGGATAAAAAAAGAAAAATTTAATTTCATAAATTTTTTACCAAGTTATGGTGGTCAGACAAACAAGTTTCAATATTTTAAAAAAAAAAAATATCATAACTAATTATTTACTTGCAAAAAAATTACAATAAAAAATCTAGCACATCTGGCCATGTGTCCTCTACTTATATTGAAAATTTTAAAAAAATATATTATTTTTTCTTGTACTTAGGTTGATTAGACATACACCTGATTTTTATTTTTTCCTAAAAATTTAGTACTACTGCATTGAAATTTCAAATTTTCACCAAATAGATTTAATTTTTTCCAAAAAGGGAATAGCATCTTAAAAACTAAATTCATTTTTCTACAAATTTTGTTCTTGCATATTTTTCAAATTATGTTATAACATATTCAAATTTTTATGTCAAGTTTCCTAACTCTATTTTCTAAATTTTCATTGCCACTTAAGGGCCTAGTTTGGACCCCCATGATCTTGCACTGACCCAAAGACTGTAGAAGGAGCCCTAGTGGCCCATGAGGTCTTGCATTCTATAAATACTAATAATTTTTCTTCCTTAATAATCATGTTGGACATGATGAAAAAATATGAAAGATTACATTTGGGATTTCTTATTCAAGTATTAAGAAAATTTGGGTTTAGTCACAAATTGTGTCAATGGGTGTTCTCATGCTTGTCAATAGCTAAATTTTCAATAATTATCAATGGATCTCCTATAGATTTCTTCAATTATACTCAAGGAGTTAGGAAAGGTGACCCTCTTTCACCTTTAGTGTTTATTATTTTAGTAGAGGCATTAAGAAGATCCATTTAGAAGTTTAGAAATCAAGGTTTATTGAAAGGTATTTCTCTATCATTGACAAGCATAATTATTTCACATTCTTTGTTTATTGAAGACACAATATTATTTGGGAAATAATCTATTGAATACCCAAGATACCGAGAGGGGGAGTGAATCAATATCTTCTTAAACTTATTTAACAAACACCATCCAATTACTCCAATGCATATAATAGAGAAAATGAGCATAAGCATTAACAAATCATAAAAGCACACAACACATGGAAACTAGAATTTTTATGTGGAAAACCCAGAATGGGAAAATCCATGGTGAGGATTAGATCACAATATAATATAACCAACCTTATAAGATATTACAAAGGGTGGCTCATTGCCAAGACTCACTATCCAAAATGAGAGGCTCATTGCCTACACAGATACAATAACAAAATGGCTTAGAACCAGAATATGAACTAATGAAGTTACACCTCACAAGTGTAGATTTAGTTCCTTTGATGCTTAGTAAATTCACATGCCAATAGACAAATATTTTCTCTTATGCATATTCGAATTCAATCTACCTCATTCCACACACTTTAATCTCAAAACTATCAAATATATATCTAACTCATCAACATAAATCAATTAGGTCAGTCTAATTAGATGCAATCCTTATTCACCAAAAAGACAATTGTCGACTTCAAGCATGTACAAAATCTTTCCAAAAACAATTCAACCATGTAGCATACTACACCATGTCATGTAGGACCTAGAATAGGTCGTAATACACAAAATTAATCCACTATACTACCAACTATTTATTAGGTTGGCTAGAGATAGACCTGATAACAAAATACAACAAAAGAACAATACCAAATTTCCATATGAGCACCTAAACACATGAGATCCTGCACCATTTCCTAAAATTGTAGGCAATGATGATTACTAGAGGAGAATTTCAGACTAGAATACCAAAGGGAATTTTTGCATACTGGTTCAAAATACTAGATCAAGTTTGAATTTAAACTTGCAATTGCAACTCATATAACATGGTGACATCAATGAAAACACAAAAGCTACATAAAGATATGTTCTTCATTCTTCAAACAATCTCCCCCTTTGTCATTGATGGAAACATGTGCCAAAATAATTTAAAAACCTCCTATGTACAATACTCTCTCCTTTTCTCTCCATACCATCTCTACTTTTCTCTCCTTTTCTCTCCCCCTTTGACATCAGGGACAAAGGGTAGTCCAAAAATTTGAATATACAGGGATGGTCTGGAATATTGTATGACCAAAAGAATCAAAATTCTTAACTCCCCCTTAGGAGTTAGTCCCAACAATATGTAAACTTAAAAAAAAATTACCAAGAGGAAGGTGAGTTCTGAAGCTCCTTGAGAATACCTTGTCATGTTGTCTTTCCTTTCTCCCAACTCTACTTAGCAAATATCGACATTCTATTCAAAGATTCCAACTCAATCAAGCTCTCTTCAACATCATCTAGAGTATTTGGGGTCAGATTGATCTTTTCCAATTTTTTTGCATTCAACAAGGCATTGGCAATCGAGGTGTACTCTATTCTCACACTATCACCTAGCAGACCAAATTTCTTGATGATATCTTCCTTCTGCTTTTGTAATATAATGATTTTTTCTCTATGAGAAGAGATTACATTCCAAGTTAACCTGTCTCTATATTTGAATGCATTTTATATACTAGAAACTACTATCATCTGAGACTCAATAGAGTCCATGAGATCCTTAATGCTCTGTGTGGCATCCAACCACCTTATGCAATAAGAAAATATAGTATTTACTTCAAAATCACAAGCCTTCACATTTTCTAGGCTCTTTTCAACATTAGTGTGTGCTAGAGCACACTTGTCATGAAGTTCCATGATATTTTTCTTTGCCAATTTATCTTCAACTTCTTGCCTTGTCTTCTCACCAAGTCTGGAGGCATACTTCTTAAAGGAGACCAATAGAAGTTTCAAATTCTCCATAAGAGTGAGAGATGTATCCATTGATGTATCGAGTATGGCCTTCTACAAAGCTTTGATGACATCATCAATAAGATCAGTTCTGTTCTGATGTGTTTCTAGGATTTCTCTTCTTTCGGATGCATGCAATGCATCCTCTAACACCAGTTTATGGACAAGATAAATCTTGTCCATATCTATATAGCCTTGAGTCATGGGGAGTTGTAGAAGTTCCAGAGGAATCACCAACTGGAACTTGGTCATTTTGGATAACAAGCCTTTCAAAACATCATCGTTGGAGGAGGATTCTCCGAAGGACCTTTGTGGTTCCATTACTTGCCTTATTTCTTCTTCATTCTTTTCGATAGATTCCTCATTTCTTTCTTCTTCCTCAACTCTATCTTCTTATTTTTTTTCCTTTTCTTCTTCCTCTATTTTCTCTTCTTCTTTTCCACCTTCTTCTTTTTCTGATTCATCCCTCTCACTTTCATCTTTATCCTTTTCTTCTACAACTTTATCTTTTTCTTCTTCAGTATGCTCTAGAGGAGCAACATCATTCTTTTCTGCTTCAACATCTCCTTCATTTTGTTTCTCAATCTCCTGAGGATCATCTATAACATTTATTTCTGGAAGGACACCTGAATTACCTGATTCCAGAGGAATGTTTGTATCACTTGTACCAGAAGGAATGTCTTCCTTAGCTTTTGAAAAAAAATCTTCTCCTAAATTAGGTGTATAACCAAATGGGAATGCACCAAGCATGCCATATTTCTCAGCCATACCCCTGATGGCATCTACAGTTTCCTTCTTTATTTTATTTATCTACTTCTTATCTCTTGTCATCAAGTTTTTTACTTTTTTCTTCATTCAGAACATCTTTGAACAAACCTTCTTCAGGGTTTCTAAGTCATCTAGGCTCAAAGAGGACCTAATTTCCTCAAATGCTATATTTCTTATTTTATCTTCTAGTTCAACAGCCTCTTATCTCCTTTTCATTAGGGCCTCCCATAGTTTTTCAGGCACATTGACTTTAACATAATTCCAACTGACTTCCAAAGTAATAACATACTAAATGATAGCCATCATTAATTTTTGTATGTCCTCCTTACCTACTTGTTCATAAATTTATACTATAGGCTACAACATATCTTCAAAATGTATCAAGATATTTACCAAAGCCTCTAATCTAAGAGGAGAACCAAGTCTTACCATAGAGTCATTTTTTTCTTCTTGGTCCGAAGATACCTCTTTTGTAACTTTATCCTTCTTTGCATCTAGTTTGGTGTGCACATGAACACCAAAACCTTTTTCTTCATCTTCTTCAGAGGACGATACATAATGAACTCTTTTAGAACCAACACTAGCTTCCTATGAAGCACCTTCACCAGAGGACATGCTTCATCTCTTCTTTCTAACTAACTTTGTTTTAGGATCCTCCTCCTCTTCCTCTTGATCTTCAGTGATATTGAGGTTCTTTTCCCTTGTAGCCTTTTCATTCTTTCCTCACTTGACAAGCACCACCAGAGGAATACCTTTTCTCTTACCAGATTTTGTAGCAGGTTTGAAAGGATCTGGGCCTATGCCTTTTCCAAGAGCACTAGGTTCTATCTTTATTTTTGCAAGGCCAAAAGTTGGCTTTAAAGGAGTATTCTTGTTAGGTCTCCTTAGACCTGATGATTCTCTAGTATTTTTCTCTCCTAAGGCCCTACTTTATGCTATCTACTCATCAGTAAAGCCAAAATTTATGAGCATTTCATCTACCTTCTTTCTCCTCGCAAGATTCCTATTCTCTAAGTGAACTTCCATAGATTTTTTTGCATATTTGCCAACTCTAGGTTCACTAGTATCTTTCAGAGTTTTCAACAAAACTTGTACATAGTCTTCGGCTTCATCCTCTTTAATCTCATACCCCAAGGGTTGAATCCATATAGTCTGGGGTTCAACAACTTCAATCATGCACTCATCAGAGGAGACATGAAATATGATATCATCCTAATTTTTATCAAAAATATGCTTCAAAATTCTCTCTTTTGTTCATGTTGCTTTTGAACATATAAAATAATTCTATTAGGGCATTATCTCGACTCTTCAAATCACCCAAATTATACAAATAATCAAAAAAATGATGTGCAACAGGTCTGGATGTGCCCCAAATTACTACATCATCTCTTTCGAGAAGTCTTCTAAGAAATTAGAACAACAAAAAAACAATCAAAGAACCAAACTTAAATGCATATTTATCTTCCTTTGACATCTTTAGATTCTCAAAAAACTACTATCGGAGAAGTTCACACAAATCATAATCAACACCATTTGCTGCCATGTCATATCCAATGTAAACTTTTGTAGCAGACACTGAATTTTCCCTATTAGTGAAGTAGAGATTGTGTATGATCATTATAGTTTCATACTTCATAGTAGGATTAATGATAGGCTTCATTTCAAGAGCCCTTTTGTCAAATGTAGCTCTAGTGAGTTCCATCACCACTTCATTCTTTACAGATTTCAACACTGGTACTAGTCCGGTGTCACAGAGTCTAGGAATTGCCTTAATAACTTCCTTAGTTATAAGATGGGGTCTATCAGTCCATAAAAAAATGTCATGCATTCTCCTGAGAGATTTTTCAACATATTTATCATCAACAACATAGCTAAAATTAGGAAAGGAGTTTCATCAATCCAACTTCTTTGCAACAATATTTGAATACTTAGGTTTTATCAAGAAATTATCCCCTGTGAGATCATTTTGCCACATGTCTATCAATTTTCTATGATAAAATTCCACAATTTTAACTTGAATGAACATCCTAGTGTCTTCAGTGGGCATGAAACCATGAGGAATCGATGAGAAGGCACCCAGAAGGTCGTCTTCCAAAACCTTCATGGAATATTTCTTATAGGAAGTTCTAGGTATTTTTGACACCTTCATGACTACATGGGTTGCCATTTTTTCACACACGGAGCTCTAATGATTTCAAAAATAAGATTTACTCAAACCCACAACAACACAGAAGAGTAAAACACCTTTTTCTTTGATGAAAAACCAAAATTAGGGTTTGCATAGCTCACTCTCCAAATCACCTCAAGAATTCTCCAAATCACTCTCCACTTTCTTTCAATGCACAAGTGCTTAAAATTCCTTATTTAACTTTATAGATCAATTTGATCCCCGAATTTGCATTCAATGTGATGGAATTAGAAAGTTGATAAAAACTTTTCTGTTGCACTGAAAACCCCTAATTTCCTCTGTAAAAGATCATGCTTGTATATTTTCTTTTGGTTTATTTTTCATAACCTCTTCCTATTCATTCCTTACAGCATATCCTCATTCCAAAGACTAACATGCCTAAAATCTAGGGAGTTCAAACATTTTTTTGTTAAAGCTCCCCCTAAGACCATGCTGGGTCTAATTCCTAGAGGAATTATCTGCACTGAATGAGGGCACAAACACATATGATGTTTCTAGCTCTTCTTTATTTTTCCATATCATGTTCATTTCTTGCTTAACCTCATTCTTGTCAATTTTCTTCATTAGTTCATTCTTCTTTACCTAGTCAGATTGCTTTCCCTTTTTACTTCTGCAAACTCTTGAAATGTGTCTAGGTTTATTGCAATTGTAGCAGACAACATTTTTTGGATTTGTTTGTCCTCCATTAACCCTTGATCTACACTAATTTTCTTTATCCAAAATTATTACAAGTATAGCAGTAGCCAACAAAAGATTGATTCATTCTACCTCCATTAAGCCAATTCATCATCTGAGTTATGCATTTAAAAGCTTTATGTCTAATTTTCTTGCATGCAAAACATTATCTGGAAAGGGAGCCAGAAAACTGATTCATCCTAATTCTACACTTTGTTTCCTTGTGACCAAGTTTATTGCATGAAAAATAAACACCATTGAAGGATGGGTACCTTTGAGCATTTGGTTGTCTGATAGGTGGTCTCCTAGTAAATCTTCTTGAGTTCTTTGTCTGTTTTCCTTTATCTTGAGTCTTTTGATTGTTCATTGTGTTTGAGGTTTTCATAGCTTTTGAGGTTTCACCCATTTCTAGTCCCAAACCACCTTTGTCTTTAGATGGTTTCTATCTTGCTATCAATTCATCAAGCCTAGTGGAGCTTGTTTTGAAACTGAATTCACATACTTTTTCTTTTTCCAAATCTGTTCTCAGATTTACAAATTTTTATTCAAGCCTTGATCATTCATCAGACTTGCTTTGCACTATTGTATTCAAACAATCTTCAATTCTCTTAATTTCCTCCAGTTGCACCTTCAATCCAGTAATCTCTTCATTTATTTTCTTTAATTGTTCACTAACTTCTCTATGTCTTTCTTTGAATTTCTTAAAATGCTCTGTCAATTTCTGGATGCATTCATTTGCCTCATCAAGATTTTATTTCAGATCTTTGTTTTCATTTTCAAATTTGTCAAGATCATCAAGGCTTGTCTGGAGTTCTTTATCATCTATTTCTTCAATCTTCAAGATCTTCCTCAAGTTGTTAGGCTTCTTCAGAGGAACCAAGCTCTAATACCAATTGTTGAATACCCAAGATACTGAGAGGGGGGTGAATTAGTATCTTCTTAAACTTATTGAACAAACACCATCCAATTACTCCAATGCATCTATAGAGAAAATGAGTAGAAGCATTAACAAAACATAAAACAACACAACACATGAACACCAAAATTTTTATGTGGAAAACCTAGAATCGGAAAAACCATGGTGATGATTAGATCACAATATAATATAACCAATTATAAGATATTAAAGAGGATGGATCACTGCCTACACAGATACAATAACAAAATGGCTTAAAACTAGAATATGAACTGATGAAGTTACACCTCACAAGTGTAAATTTAGTTCCTTTGATGCTCAGTAAATTCACATGCCAACAGAAACATATTTGATCTTATTTGTATTTTCATTCAATCCACCTCATTCCACACACTTCAATCTCAAAACTATCCACTATATATATCTAACTCATCCACGGGAATCAATTGGGTCAGCTTAATTAGATGCAATCCTTATTCACCAAAAAAAAAATTGTCAGCTTCAAGAATGTACAAAATCTTTCCAAAAACAATTCAATCATGCAGCATGCTACATCATATCGGCTTGGACCTAGGATACGTCGCAATAAAAAAATTTAATCTACTATACCACCAACTATTTATTAGGTTGGCCAAAGATAGACCTAATAAAAAAATATAGCAAAAAAATAATGCCAACTTTGCATACAAGCACCTGAACACACGAGATCCTAAACCATTTCCCAAAACTGTAAGCAACGATTATTACCATAGGAGAATTGCAGACCAGAATACCAGAGGGAATTTCCACATATTGGTTTAGAATACCAGATCAACTTTGAATTTAAACTTGCAGTTGCAACTCATATAACATGGTGACATCAATGACAACACAAAAGCTACATAAAGATATGTTCTTCTTCATTCTTCCAATAGAATCTCTGCATGAATCCAAACCATTTAAAAATATATTAGATAGATATTCAACAACATCTGGGAAGAAAGTAAATGCAACCAAGTGAAAGATCTATATTTTTAACATGAAGGTAGTGATGAAAAGGAAATATTAAGGCACCTTGGTTTTTAATTGGTAGAATTTCCTTGTTCATATTTGGGTATACCTTTCTTTTTGAGGGAAATAGGGTGTCATACTAGAAAAAGTGATTCAAAGAATCCAATCAAGGATCACTTTATGGAAGGGTCATTGGTTGTTATTCTCAAGAAGAATTTTAATGATAAAATCAATCTTGTCCGACCTTTCCAAATACGATATGATGGTTATGAGGGCACCAAAATCATTAATAGTATTAATAGAAAAACTAATCAGAGAATTTTTGTGGAAAGGAAACACAAATAGTAAAAGGAAAATACCATTGGTCTCTCTAGAAAAAAATTTCACTAATAAATTTAAAGGAGGAATAGGGATTCATAATTTGATGGCTAGGAATACGTCTTTAGGGGAAAAACTAGTATGACATATGTATTCTAAACAGCAATCAAAATGATGTGGAATAATGCAAGAAAAGTATTTGGATGTTGACTCCTCAAAGAGGATCTTCACTATTGCTAATCCCCCATTGGGGTCAACAATGTGGAATTTTTTGATAGAAAGTAGAAATGTAATTACACCACACCTAAGATGGGAGGTACACAATGGTGGAGAAGCATTGTTTTGGGAAGATTATTGGAATGACTATCCCCCACTAAAACTATTACCCAATTTACAAATAGCACAAGTATCAATTAGTAATTGGGGTAGGAATGTAAAGGATTATTTTGGTATGGTTGATGGATTGACATGGAAAATTTCATGGAAATACTTTTCCACTTTATCGTTAGTAAAAGCTCAAAAATCAGCATTAGAGGTAATTTTAAGGGAAAGGATGGTATTCAATTCAAATAGTCTAGATAACATAGTATGGGCCTCGTCAAAAATAGGTAAATATTCAATTAAGTAGGGTTACAAGGTAGTAATAAGTAACAGGGGAAATGTAGTCATAAATGGCTTATTCCTTTTGTTGCAATGCAATGGCACTTCCAAAAGCAGCCTATTTTGCATGGCTTTCTTTGAAAAATAAGATCTTAAATAGTGATAAACTTTCAAAGCTTGAGATATCTACACATTTCACATGTGTGCTATGTGAGGAGGATTTGGAAGATGTTAACCATCTATTTGTTCAATTTTCATTTTCTCAAAAATGTTGGATTTTCATTCAAAATAAATTGAATTTGAATGCTCCTATACAAAATACATTATGGGAAGTTTTTTCTAGCTGACCAGTATTATAAAAATCTTCATTGTTTGCTTGTGTTTGGAGAGTGGTGCCAACTATTGTTATTTGGAGAATTTGGTGGGAAAGGAACAAACATGTTTTTAGAAAATAAAATATAGGGGTGGATCAAATTTTCATATTTTTGGAAAAAAAAATTCGAAGGTCACAAATAAATATGTTCATATTTAGCTAAATCTATAAGTTCTATATTTAAAAATTGGGATATGTCATTGCTTAAAAATTGGAAGCATATATCTCTTCCATTAAAAAGGATTCTTCATAAATCTATTAAAAAATATATTGATAGGAATAGTATTCTATGGATTTTTCCTCCAAAAGGTTTTGGAAAATTGAATTTTGATGGGGCATCTAGGGAGAATCTAGGAGTTTCAAGCAGAGGGATAGTGATCAGGGATTGGAAGGGTTGTATGATAGGTGCTAAATCAATTAGGCTACCTCAAGGAACAAATAATGTAGCGGAGACACAAGGGATTCTATAGGGGCTTAAGTTGGAAATTAATAAGAAAATATCCAAACTTCAAATAGAGGGTGACTCTTTGATAATTATAAATGCATGTAAAGAAAATAGATACAAAACTAGAAACTGAATTGTGTTTTGCAGTAGGCATGGGATTTTTTGTCTAAATTTGAAATCATGCACATTATGCACACCTATAAAGAGGGAAACAAATTGGATAACTATTTAGAAAATATTGCTTGTGACCAAGAGGATGAAGAAGTATCACTTGATAGGGAATATTCCAATATCAATGGCAGGCTGAGGAGAATAATGGTATCTGAAATAGATTGATCAAAAATAAAGAGGGATTATGGTGGTGCATTTGGTAATAAATCCAAAAAACTCATGATAAAGTCGGTAATGCTACTGCATTGACAGTATAAAGCATATTGGTTTGATTAAAATTTATCTTGATTTCAAATAATTCTTCTTGAAATTAAGATTCATGTATTGATATACAAAGGTTAGTGGATACACAAAAAGGTTGATACTAGAAAAGTATGGTATCTACATATTGGAAAAGGTTGTGGAAGAGATGACATCACTTAATTCATGTCAAATTCATGTTTTGATAAGAAACCTTTGTGGCATCAAATATTTCGGCTTCAAGTCAAAGTGGAGACTTGTAAGCCCCAAATTATCTAAGCAGCATACAAAAGGGTGATTTGACCACATTTATTAATTAATTAAAAATAAAGATGCAATGCATATTTATTTTTAATTAATTAATAAATGTGGTCAAATCACCCTTTTGTAGGCTGGATAGACATTGCATGTAAGCCCATCTCAAGGAATACTATTAAAATAAATCAAGGGATGTCATGGAAAATAGATGAAATTAAATTATGATCTATTTTAGATTACATTCATGATTATAATTTGAGTGGGGGGTGTGACATTCTAGAGTACTTGCATAGTGGGAATAAATATCTTCAAATAAACAAAGATATATCTTTGCTAGTCATCAAATGTTGCCTATAAAGATTTATCTAAATAACTAGTAAGGAGCCTCCACTCTTTGTAAATGTTTGGTGATATTCTTCAAGAAGCTTAGTGAAGAGACATCAACCATAGCAATGTCATCATAGCAGCATCATAGTAATTTATGTTTTAATGTGTGTGTTGCAGGTATAGGAGGACCATCATTTAATGATATGTGATTAGTTTGACACTCTTTAAAGCCTGAGGATCAATTTCATATGAGGTTACAATGATGGAGGTGTTGGAATATTTAATATTCTACAGTCAGCAAAACTGACATCTCAACCCCCACACTAGATGAAGACCACCAAGTTGCAGCCCAACGTATACCTCATACAATAAATTTGGTTGGTATATTTGAATTTGAAATGGAGCGCATGTTTTTGAGTTTGAAATAGTTGTTACAACCTGCAACATTAAATGAATTAGGTAAATTTGAATTTGGTTTTGAGCGCTCATTCTCATGAGCTAAAACAAGAAAAAGAGGAATGTATTCTTTGGAGTTAGAAGAAGAAGTCATTTTTTGTGTTGAAGGTTGAACCTGCAGCAACAGATGAAGTAGAGAATGTTCAACACAGAACAAGGAATGTTACAAAAGTAGTGCAAAAAATTTTAGCACACGTCACACACTGAAAATAGTAGTTCATAATATGTGTGACAGTAGCACCATATGTATTGGACATCTATCAAAGTAGCTTAGTGTTATTTTATGTTGAAGAAAAGAGAATATACTCTATGTTTTTTGTATTTTGTGAAGCAAAAAGGAATATATACTAAGTTAATTTTTGTCTTTTTATTCTTGTTGTCACTGTGCATTTTTTGTGTGTTTATTTCTACTCTATCCATCCTGTCACAATAGTGCAATTGTGTTTTATTGCACCCCTACCTCCCAACAAGTGGTATCAGAGCCTTGTTTTTCTGGGTAGTCAGTCAATCATCTAGTCAAGTTTTTTTATTGTGGGTAAAGCCCTATGTTATCTAGGCATTAATTTATTTTCTCAAACCTCTGATAAATATGGTAGGAGGTGATAGCAAAGGTTGGCAACAGCCAACAAACTTTGATGGGAAAAACTATGACATATGGGCTAAGAAGATGAGAACCATCTTAGTTGCAAATGACCTATGGGAGTTGGTCATAAATGGGTTCAATAATATCACATACCCAAATGTATTTGCAGCCCTTTAAAATGCACAAAAGAATCAAATGAAGGATGCAAAAGCCCTCAATTTGATTGAGGCAGCCTTGAGTGAGGCTATTTTCCCATGTATTACAGGATCAGAATATGCAAAGCAAGCTCGGGAGATTCTGCAAAATAGTTATAAAGGGACTGACAAAGTGAGGTTAGCTAAGTTTTAGCTCTTAAGAAGAAATTTTGAGACTCTACTAATGAAAGATAATGAGTCCATTTCAGATTATCACACCAAGATTTCAACCCTGGTAAATCAATTGAGAATCAATGGAGAAACAATGGAAGAGCAAAGGATTGTTGAGAAAATCCTAGTAAGTTTTCCTACTAAGTTTGATTATGTAGTCGTTTCCATTGAAGAGGCAAAGGATTTGTCTCAGATGACTTTAGATGAGTTGATGGGTTCACTGCAAACCCATGAGCAACGGTTGAACAGATCTACTCCTTCCCTAGAGCAAGCATTCAAAGCTCCGACCAATGGAAGAGGTTAGGGAAGAGGAAGAAACAATAGAGGAAGAGGTCAAAAGGGTAGAGGAAGAAACAATTCTGGAAGAGGAGGTTCTGACAGCATAGAGGAGCCGAGCAGCTCACAGATAGCAAACTAGTACCAGAGGAAGAACAACAGTTTGAATAAGAGGAATGAAAAAATTAATGTGCAATGTTATTACTGTCACAAGCATGGCCATTATGCTAGTGAATGTAGGAAGAAGCAACATGACCATGGAGGCCAAAATGCTAATGTAGCAAATGAGAACAAAGTTGAAAGTGACAAGCAGTCAAATGTTTTCATTGTATGCAACCTTGTTGAATGTAGCAGTAAGGAAGTTTGGTACTTGGATAGCGGATGCACCAACCACATGAGTGGTAACAAAAAATTATTTGTCTCCATTGACAACAGTATAAAAACTGAGATAAGAATAGGAAATGATGCGAAGGTTCCTATGATGGGAAGAGGTGTAGTCAGCATCCAAACCAAGAATGGTGAAAGGAAACAAATCCAAGATGTTTATTATGCCCCCGACATGAAACATAATCTATTGAGCATTGGCCAAATGGTCCAAAATGGTTACAAAATCTTGATGGAGAACAAAGAATGCAAGATATTTGACAGAGGAGGTAGCAAGAAGGTGATGGTTGCAGTGCAGATGATGAGAAACAAAAATTTTCCTCTTAGGATCTACATAATTTTTGTGATAGGAACAATAGATGGTCAGCAACAACATTGTTCCCTGGAACTCATAGCAGTTTCACTACAGTCGACAATCGAACAATAGTTTGCTTTCAAGACAGTCATCAAAGACCCATCCAAACTATGGAATTTCATATATGGGCACTTAAGCTTTTCAAGTTTGAGTTTATTGTCTAGGAAAGGAATGGTTAGGGGTTTACCATCCATTGTAGAATTTGATGGAAAATGTGAGGCTTGCATCTTCAGAAAGCAACATAGGCGAACTTTCCAATCTGGGTATTCTAGGAGAGCAAGAGCACCTCTCTAGTTAGTGCATAGAAGTTTAGCAGATGTCGTGCACTAACAACAACAGTTCAGAATAGGTGTGAGAGTAGAACCATATGTATTGGAAATCTATCCAAGTAGCTTAGTCTTATTTATGTTGAAGAATAGAGAATATACTCTGTGTTTTTGTATTTTGTGAAGCAAAAAGGAATAAATGCAAAGTTAATTTTTGTTTGTTTATTCTTGTTGTCATTGTGCGTTTACTATACATTTTTTGTGTGTTTATTTTTGCTCTATCCATCCTGTCACAATAGTGACATTGTGTTTTATTATACCCCTGCCTCCTAACAAGTGGTATTAGAGCCAGGGTAGGATCCCCAACCACTCGTAGTGTGGCTTAAGGGCGGGTGTTTGAAATAAGGCACACTCAGACTGACGATGGACTAGCCACAAGGGGCCAGTAGCTCAGTTGGTAGAGAACTCCAACAGAAAATGGAAGGTCCTAGGTTCGAGTCCTAGCTGGTCCAAATGAGAAGCAACTCAACAAGTGGTATTAGAGCAAGAAAAATAGGGCTCTGATACCACACTTGATCAGTCAGTCAACTCCGATACCACTTGCTGAGTTGTTGCTCATTTGGACCAGCTAGGACTCGAACCTAGGACCTTCTATTTTTTGTTGGAGTTCTCTACCAACTGAGCTACTGGCCCCTTGTGGCCAGTCCATCGTTGGTCTAGGTGTGGCTTATTTCCAACAGGAGGATCATGCCGAATTTATTGGTATGCAAGGATTTGACACTAGTAATCAAAATCTCAACATCTTATGCACGACCATTAGTTATCTCCGTCGGTTGACAATTTTAAATAGCCATTTTACTACAATTTGGTTAAACAATTCTAGAGGCTTCCACATTGTTTTGTTTCTTATTGTAATATTTGGTAAGGTGTTAGGAGCCAAGGTGGTGAAACCTGTTTACCAATCTATGGTGCAAAGCAAAAAAACGTAGCATAATGGAGTACAAACCTTAGAACATCTAGGTGCCCATGTCAGTACAACCTGGGAGAGGCCATTTGAAGTTTTCCTATCACATGAATACCAATACTTAATCTTCCATGTGGACTGCTCGAGGGTTGAAGACTGCGTGTGGACAATCTTGGGGATTGAAATCACCAAGCCTCAAGAAAGAAGGGCACTCTTCCTATCTCAGGTTTCGTCCATTTTTTCTCTAAGTTTTTTGGATTTACAAATTTTGCACGATTTAGAAGAATTACAAAGAAATCTATCAAGGAATAGTTTTTGGTGAACAATGCTCTTCTAAGAGGTGTCTAGGAATACGATATTTTCAAAGGGAAGGGCTTTATTGGAGGCCTCTTTCATAGAAAGTATATGAAGTAGTGTAGGGGATTCGTTGAAATATATGATGTCATAAAGCTAGCCTTTGAGGAAAAATGTGACACAATTCTTTTGAGAGAAATGAAAAAAAATCAAACTGCTTATGTACCAACATGGATATCAAGATAAAGGAAAAATACTATGCAATTTCATTTCTATGAACTCATGCTCTTCATCCTCCACTAAATGCCCCACTTGCAAACTCTACTTAGATGAATGTCCCTATATTGAATGACCCTTTGTTACAAGCTAATTCAAAGTCTGAAGAAGGCTAGGGGAGAATTTTTTAAGATTCATGTATATGGTGGAATGATTAATGGTGAAATTTTTGTCAAGTTTTTTGTAGCCTTAGGTGTATTTTGAAAATGTAAATCTTGTAATGGGATGCATAATTTTTTGGTTGGGTTCCAAAATGGTGGCAGTGGTGTGTTATTTCTACCACTCTATAGTTCTTGTAGTGCCCCTATTTTATTATCAAAGTAGTTAATGGGTTTTTTGGGGTTTTTTGAATAGATAATGCCAACCTCTTTGACGACAATATGATAATTGTAATTCATATCTATCATATAAGATAAAATATATAGGCATCATGCCTTTTACCAAAAAATATATATTAGGGATGTGAAGAGAGAATTTTTTTAAGGTTAGTCAAATTAACTAATCCATGGAGAAATATAGTTAGTCTAGGGATAATTAGATAAATTATTTCAATGGTGGTTTTTTAATTAATTTGTAGGAATTTGATATGAAGAAGTGGAAAAAAATTTAGGGTGTCTATATAGTATCTATAATACAAGTCAATTCATTTTTGAAACTATTAGACTTCCTATAGAAACCCTCTCAGAAAGAAAGTCAATAAGAAAGCCACCAAAGAGCAATAAACCAAAACTAAAGAAAATGAAAAACATAACCTATAATTATTTTTTGTTACATATTACATTTTCCATGGATTTGGATGCACTTCCATCATATATATTCATTATTATTTCCTAATTATACATATTTGCATGCTTATTTTTATGTTTATCCAATGTGTTTACTATTTTATATTAACTCTAGATGATTTACTACATGTTTTTTGTTCTTACATAATATGCAAAGCATACATATCTTATCACTTTATTGCATTAAAAACAACCCTATTTCATGTGTCTTGATGTTTATTTCAAATGTGCTTAGCATTTACCTATATTAGGGGCTATTACTTTCACATCTTGGTGATTATCAATAATTTTTTGTATTCACATGCTTTTTATAATATTTAATTACCTTAATGTTTTTATCATTATCATATATTATTTTTCCCTCACATAAAATTCCTTCCATGCTTTATAGGGAACTATTTGAAAGGTAACTCTCACTTATTAAATATCCACTCCCCCAAGAGAAGTCTAATCTAATAATGCTAAGGTGTGTGGCAAGAAGAATTTGCACATAGTGTTTTTTTTAGTGCTTTACATCACATGGATGCTAAACCATTTTTTTTCTTTTTTTGCATATTAAATATGTACTATTATGCTTTGAAAAATGTTGAAGGTTGTAATAAATATTCAATTAGATTGTTAATAAATGATTTACTTTTAATAATTTTAATTAAAAAAATTGTATATTAACTTTGAAAAAGATAAATTAAACTCTCCAAAATTTTAGCTTTTAGATTTTTAATAATTTTGAGAAGACTAAAAAAATGATATAGATATTTTTTATTTAGACTTACAAATATTGATTTACTTTATTCTAAAACAAAAAGCTTCAATGAAAACTTTTAATATTTTTACATAGTGAAGGACCCACAACATTGAAAATGAGGTAGAGTGGTTACTTAATTTAAATTAACTCTCATTGGCATTCTTCTTTTGATTTCTTTATGACCATGTACCCATTAATTTTTGGATATGGTTATTATTATGCTTTCTCAAAAAAGATTCCATATAAACGGGCATTTCGAGATAGCTCAACTTTAGAAGAAAAGAAAAAGAACATTATTACATTAAAGGCATTCCCTATATGAACCCAATCAGCTTACTTAGGTTATCAACAGTTCAAAATTTGTTAGAATGATGCAAGACAATTGAAAAGGATGTGACCATAGAAATAATAGCTAATATCAATTAAAAAATAGAAATCAAATCTAAATTATATTCTTTTCTAATGAATCAAAAAGATAATATCACGATAATTTTTTTAGAGATCAAATCTCTATATATTCTCCCATTTTATTTAATTTATATTTTTCCTAATGAAGCAAGGATAAACATATAGCTTATTGTATAAATCATAGATTAATTTCATTACAAATCATTAGTATTATTTTAATTATTCAATTTTATTAATTTTCTCTCTAAATTAATGTAATCAAATATTTTAAATGATTAATAAATATATTAAATATATTATGTTTATTATATCTACTCTCTCTTTACATTTATTACAACTTGTTCAACTTGAAATTATTGCTAAATTTTGTATTTCTATTGCTAATGCATAAATTTAGTTGAAAGAAAATACATGAAACCCCATGAACAGACATAGTATAAGAAATAATATGTAGATGAAATCTCTAAATAATCTTACATATCTTTTTAGGTTGCACTTACTTTTAAAGAAACAAAAAATAGAAAATCTAGATTTTTGTATAAATCATAGTTTTACTTTCATTGCAAAGCAATTTAAATTCGTTATTTTGTAGTTTATTTCAAGGATTTAATCTTCAAGATTCTTTTATAGGATTAATATAATTGTATATTTTAATTACTAATAAATATATTATTGGTATTATATTTTCTTTTTATCTATATTAATTATAAACAATTTAGTTGACTTAATAATATTGTTAAATTTATTTATGTTTGAAATGTGGGGAAAGGGATCCACAAAGGTTCTATGTGTAGAAAACCTATAGGAATATTAATAGTGGCGTTTACCTAGGGATTTCATTAGGAAAGAGATCACAAGGTGTAAATATTTACTTTCAACCTCAATGATGAGTCAATCATTTTTGGATCTCAGTTCTTATGATAGTAGAAAAGATCTAAAACTAAACTGAAATGATTTGAAGCAATCAAAATAAATTAAAAATAAGACCTTATACATGAAATGCAAGTTTCTAAAAGTATAGAAATGGAAATGACATTTTGCAAGCAAATATGAGAAGGGTTTGATGGCATGCACCTATCACCAAAAGTTAATTTTGAGACTTATTGAAGGACTGATTCACCCCTGGGTGAATGGGTCTTGGTTAGGGCTTCTGAAAACACTTTTGAGAGTCATTTGATGTTGGATCTTGGCTTTTGTTTTGCACAAGTTCCACTGTCAAAAAGTCAGAAATACATTTTGTAACTTAATTTTTGTGTCTTGACAACAATGATGATAGCTTGTGCAATAATGCAAAATGGCTCCTTTGAGATCTCTTGTTTATTATTCAACCTATAATCTGTACATATACAAAGAAGAATTTTTTTTATTTGAATGGGGCTTTGTCTTGGTCAAACCTAGTTTGATAATTAAACCTTGATAGAAAGATGATTAAAAAGGAAAGAAAATGATGAATGAACAATGCTTGTTACAACTCACCAACCTTTAATGGTTCCCCTTAGAGGATTGAAGACAAACAATCTCTCCAAGGATTTGGATCTTTCTTTTGTTGATTGATTTTGATACTTGAAATTCTTGGATGCTTTAGGATCAACAATGCATATTAGCCTTCACAAGATGACATGAACACACATAAAATTGGACACAATGTTAAGATATTGATTTATGCAATAAATGACTAATAAATCTACTCTTGAATGCTCAATTATGCTCTTGACAATGATATTTTCTCATAAGAATATTTGATCATGCATACAATTATATTTTAAATGATAAAAAGACTATGTATTTATAGGTGTTTATCTAATTTCCTGAAAATTAAATTCCAGATGCTAACAATTGGAAGGTGAATTTGAATCATTAAAATTCCACCAAAAACATATTTTAAAATGGGTCTTGGCACTTAAAGGGGACCCATTTTCTCATCGGTGAATGGGTCCTGGACAATAAGTCCAAGACACACATATTCCATGCTGATTTAATTATTAATTAAATTAATTAAATGTTGGTTCTCCTTTTGGAAAATGGTAAAAATAATTCTTTAGAATGCATAATTTGACAAATTAGAAGCTTAATATAACATCCCACTATGCAACCTCAAAGGTTAAGAGACAAAAGAGGACAAGACAGTTTTTTTTAAAACAAGAAGAATAAAATACACAAAAAAGTAGTTGTCGATTCGATATATCAACAACAAACATGGCCAAGTATGGCTAAAAGTACAACCCAAAGAAGCAAACTAATCCACCCTCCCGAGAAAATCCGTACAGGAGAAAATAGAATAGCTCTGGGAATTTTTCTCCAAAACTTCCTACTCTAGAACTATCTACTCTGAAACTTTCTGCTCCAAAAATTTCTACTGTAACATCATAGAACAACATACAGAAAGCTTTGATGCACCAAAACTTTTGCAGCAACAACACAAGATAGCGAACACAAAGTTGTGTTGTGTTGGAACTTTGTAGCAACAACATAGAATAGAAAACAAAAAGTTGTGTTACACCAGAACTTTGCAAAAACAACACAGAAAAACAAACATAAAGCTACCTTGCACCAAAAATTTGCAACAGCAACACAAGATAACAAATAGAAAGTTGTGTTGTGTTGGAACTTTGCAATAGCAACACAAAACAACAGACAAAAAGTTTCCTTGCACCGGAACTTTGCAAAACACAAAACAACAAATAGAAAGTTGCATTGCCTCAAAACTTTGCAACAACAACACAAGATAACAAATAGAAAGTTATGTTGTGCCAAAACTTTGCAGACTATTGTATGAAGGAAATTCACAACCAAAGCTCTGTTTTTTGCATGAAAACTTTTGAAAGTAAATTCATAATGATCATCATAGTACAAGCGGGTCCGATACAAATGCCAAAACCCATAAGAAAAATATTAAACATCACATTTCTTCTCATTAAATTATATGGTTACATCTTCTCTCTCAAAAGAGTACAATAGATATAAAGGAACATGCATGAGTACAATGGAATTTCCATGAATAAGATACATCAACTGATAAGGTAAGTACAAGAGATAACACCTCCAACTAATGCTCTAATAACATGTACACTGGTCCCCAATGGCGGTGGCAATGCTTCCCTACCATGTGGACTCAAACGAGACCACCCCACCATGCTCAGAGGTAGTCACAAGGCCTAAACAAAAATAATAAGGCAAGGGTAACATATGGCCAACACTCACATCAGACATAAAACAAACATGAAATACAATGCATAAGGCCAATGTCACAACATGGAGATGCTCATATAATAGCATGTTGGGTACTACTCACGACTACTAAGGTACGAGGTACTAGAGTGCAGATTGGATAGAGTGTCATCATGTGTGCACGAAGGAATAGCACCACTTGACATGAAATCAAGTACACCTCTCATATGGATGAGGAGACTCAATCATGTCTGAATCAATGCCCTGCAGATAGATAGGCCTTCTCGAGTGCATCCTTATCCTTTTCAAGTGCTCAAGGCCATGCATGAGGACTCATTATCTTGTAAGTGTTTTACCCCATTGTTTTTATTTAATTATCACATGTTTACTACAACCCTGCTACCATTTCCCTTGGCAAACGCTTGCAGCCCTAAGCGTGTAGAGAGCCACTCCACAAGATCACTCTAATTGTCTAGACCCAAACTCATCCAATTTAACCAAACGAGGAAACCATAACAAATATGAAATAGTGAAAAAGCCACTAAAATTCATCATTAAAACCATTTAAAATAGCCAAGCAAACATTGTTGTTAAATCATTTAAAACAGCTGAAATCCATAATGAAATAAAGAGCATAAACATTTCATAGAAATTCAAAGTGCCAAGATTAAAATTCTAAGTTTGACCCAATTTAAATTTCGATGTTTTCAATTGGATTCCACCTTCAATTTTTGAGTTTAGAACCAAATATGAGGTGTTGTTATGAAAAATGTCATTCTACCAAGCTATGCAAGAAAATACATGAAAATTGAAAGTGCCCAGAATTCAAATTTGATAAAGACCCAGTTGTGATATGGGTGTTTCTACATGGAATACACCTTTAGTTTATAAATTTATGACCAAGAGTGTTGTTCTAAAAAATGTGTTTTTAATGAAGCTGGGCAAAAAGACATGAAAAATGAAAGTGTTCGGATATAAAATCGGACAAATACATAGTTGAGATATGGATTTTTCTACATGGAATCCACCTTTAGTTTACATTTATAATAGGTGGTTAAAGAGCAGCAATAAAAAATGTGTTTTATCAGGTAGGCACAAATTTTGACCAAAAAATTAAATTGTCCAGAATTGAATGCTAACTTCGACCCAGTTGAGATATGGGAGTTTCTGCATGAAATACACCTTTAATTTTCATTTGTAGTAGGTGGTTAAAGATCATCAATAAAAAAGATGTGTTTTTCACAAGCTAGGTAAAACATGAAAAAAATAGAAGAAAATGAAAGTGCCTAGAAATCTATTTTGCCAACAACCCATTTCAGATTTGTCTATTTCAAGTTGATTTCCACTGTTGGATTGGAGTTTAAAAATATAAAGCTGAACTGATTTATAAAAATCACAGATTTCCCCCAAAAGAGGAAAGCAATAACCAGGCTGAAAAGAAATCTCAAAATCAAAATACCATGACAACACCCAGAGCAACCAAGACTCTGAACAAATTTAAACACACACTCATACATTTCTAACTCGGAAATTCAAGAAATACACAAAAAAAATATCTTTAATTTCTGCCCAAATTTGAGATGAAGAAATGCTCAGCTTGCAAAGCACAAATAGATTCCAAAATATGATAGAAAGGAGGAAATGGCACGCTAAAATCAACAACAGATGCCCACAAATTTCTTCTCCAAAGAATCTCCATGTTTCTCCCCAACTCTGTCACCCAAATCCTAAGGTTTATACTCCTTCCCAAAATAGAAAATTTATTCCTCTCTGAAAAATAACTCCCCCAAAATGGTTCAAAACAAAGTATATATATCCATGAAAAAGCTTTTCATTTTCTTTTTTTTAACTAAACTCCTCAAAAACAAGTCACATTTAGAATAACACTTTTTAAATCAATACAATATCAAAACTTATTTCCATTTATAAACTCTCAAAACAATATATGAAACAAAACATTTAATTAAATAAACTCTTAAAGCTCTCCAAATAAGATTTAAATAAGGCTATAAGAGCTCTCAAAAGGAATAATAAAATCATTTAAAATTACTAAATGAAATATATCAGTCCCTCAAAATGATCAATAAAAATTACTTAAAATAACATATTTAAAATCTCGTGGATATAACAATACAAATCTCCAATGAATTAAACACTATAAAATACAATATTTAAAACCACGACAAAATGTCCTAACAAGACATACTGGAAAACCACATACAACCATAAGGTGCTCTAAATGTTACTGTTAGGTAACTAGACGGTAAGACAACATGGGAACATTGCACCAATAGGGTACAATGGGATAGAGTATGGGACGTTTGGTCAGTGACTACCTCCAATAACCACCATCGGGGAATACAAGTATGCTCAGGTTTGTGAACCCAAGCAGAGTCGATACTTAGTATCTACATCACTCCAATCACATGTCAAATTACATGTGCATGTAACATATATCATATAGCTAAAACAACATCAATCCTCAAGAAGAAGGTCAGGATATCGTAAGCCTCTTAGATACGAGTGTTACGAAATCATCCATTTCCTGTCCATAATCATACAAAAGCAATGATAATGGTATATAAACATATAAGCATGTAATCTAGCATATTAAATAATCATGATAACTTTTCACTTAATCAACAATGTCTAATCTCAATATGATAACATTTAACATTTAGAATACCAAATCAAAATCAAAATGCTATCTTACCAAGGTTGGGGTTAGAGAGGTGTTACACTTAATTAAGTCCAATTAATTAAGGGACCCAAACATAGCGTGAAACTATAAAGGTATACAATTTCCTACACTACAATTTTATTGTTAATGCACAAGTTTTAATATAAAGAAAAAAATCCATAAAATCTCTACAAGAACATGTAGAGGATCAAGATATAAATGATGACTTCACTAGAGTGATGAAGAGATAAAATCACTATTTAAAAAATTAAATAATTTTGAGATCAAATACCTACATCCTCTTGCATTCTTTTTTAAATTATAATTATTTTTAAGGAAACACAAGATGGACATCTAACATATGTATAGTATAAATCATAATTTTACCTTCATTACAAAATATTTGAAACTTTTTAATTTGGTGTGATTTTAATGATTTATTTTATGAATATTTTTTATTTTCTAAAATTAATATTTTAACTAAATCAAAACGACCAATATACTTAATCAAAGAAAAAATGATGGTATATAGATAGATATAATTTATTTTATATTTAATAAATTTTATTTTTGTATGTTAGATTATAATATTATGAGGGAGAATACATCTAAATTAGAAGTTATCATTTGGTTAAGCTATCAGAAGTAAATCATCCAACCCATCAAAAATATTCATGGATCGAACAAAGATCAATCATAACATAAAATTAAACTTTGATAAATGATATAATATAAAATAAATAATCATTCTCACTATTTAAATACAACCAATTTTCTAAAAGATAGTATGAGACCACTTGAAAAGATAACTCCAACTCCCTACCATATAAAAGTGGGGTTGAGATAATTTTTGAAAGGATATCTTTATGACAAAATATTGAAAAACATGATTCCATACAAATGGTGTTTATTGGCCTTTCAAAGATCATTGAGTGTCACTTCATCATGCAATAAATTCTTATGCTCAAGAATCTATTTTTGTTAATTAATGCACAATGGGCTCTGAGGATAACTTTTCTTTAAAAATAAATGTTCCTCTCCATCTCCATCTCTATCTTCCTCTCTATCTTTATCCCCTTATCCTACTCTTTATTTCTCTCACTCTCTCCTCCTCTATATCTCCCTCTTTCTATCCCTACCTCCCCTCTTTCTTCCTCTTTCCCTATTACAAACATAACATGAGCTTATCTATAATAGAGCCTAGTTATCTTCTTGATTCAATTTTTTAATTTTTCAGTCATGTTTGGATCCATTTAAATGGATGCATAGTTTATTTGAATCTATCACTTCTCCATTTATACCTTTGTTGGAACATATTACAATTCCCCTAGAAGCCATGTTCACTAAGAAATGCATATACAAAATATGTGAAATATTTTATCCATCTTCATCTTCATATCCATCTTTATCTCTATCTTCCTCTCTATAAATATCTCGCACCTCTAACTCCTTATCCCTCCCTACATATCTCTTTTCCCCCATATATCTTTCCCACTTTATATATTTATTAATCTTTCTATCCCCATCTCTCCATCTCTCTCCCTCCATCTCTTATTTATATATCTCCCTCTCTATCTCTTTCTCATAAAAAAAACACACTATATTTCTCCATCCCTACCCTATCTCTATATCTCTCACTTCCACACACACAATCTATTTTTCTCCCTCCCTATCTTTATTTCTATCTGTCTATCTCTTCTCCATTTCTTTATCTCCTCCCTCTCACTATTACTTGTCTCTATCCTTATATCTCTAGCTCTCTCCCTTTATATTCCCATCTCTCTCTATCTATTGATCTTCCCATATATTGGTATCTTCCTCTTTCTCTCTCCCTTTGTCACTCTTATTTGGCTATCCTACTCTTCATCTCTATTTTCTATAACTACTCTTTGTTTTTCTATCTCTCAATCTATGTCTCACTCTCCCCATATCTCTCTATCACTATATCTCACTATCTATATCTCTCTCCATCTCTCCCTCTACCACTTCCTCTAAATGATGATAGAACCTCCCCTCTCTTTCCTTACTCACGATCACTAAATTATAGAAACCCATAATAGTGCAAACACCTGGTTTAAGTTAATTTAAAACCAAACAACATATATTGATTTTTTCAACAAAAAGTACAAGTTTTACTAGCCAATATAAAATATAATTCTTTCATTTTCCCCATTTTTCACTATTCTATTTTTCAACATTTAGAAAGGTTGATGAAAGCTTCAACAAATTTCTATTTACACTCCCTTCACCTTATATATCCATTGTTTTGTGCACTTTATACCCTCTATTGCACAGTCAGTTCAACTTGATGTTCACTATTATCTTTTCTTGGCCAAATCTCTAGCATCCTACACACATTCCTTCACTGTTGCGCACAATTTTTTTCTTTTCTTCATTGTGGTCTTCTCTAAACTGATTCCTCCTTATACATGTTTGTCTCCTCCCTATTGTTATGCATTTATTTTACCAACTATGCACCATCTATTATCTGTTGTGCACTCATTCTCCATGCTACACATCTCTTGTCTCCACTTTGCTGTGCACAAAAACTTTCCTTAAGCTTTCTCTATTTTTTTTTATTTCCCCTAGCTTCCCATGTTATAATAGTTTTTTCATAACTAAAAGCAATGGTAACTATTTTTACTCTCCTTCATGCTCCTCTAACTATGGTTTCCCATGTGGTTCAATTTTTAATTGTATGTACATAATATTCCTTCCCCCATGTGGATACTTCAATGAAAGTAAAATATATTATTCTCCTCTGTTAATCATGGAATTTCACTTGACCACATTTCATTGAGGCACAATTTCTCCATAGGATACGAGCCATGTCAATGCTTCCAATTTGAAGGTTTTTATTTTCAATGTTTAAAGATACCTCCAACATAGCAGCGTAGGTCCCCCATTCACCTCACAAGTCAAAAATCTCAATCAAACAAACATCAATAATAAATAATAAATCAAAACCACAAAAATATCTTGTGTTAGACTCCCCAGGAGACAAAAGAAATCATGTGCTCCCACACATGAGACCATCTATCAAAACTTGTTTCTCAATTTGTTTTCTTTTGCATCTTCCAACATCGCTCTACAACAACTGCCATGCATTTAGTATGTTTTTATTTTCTTTCTTTTTTTCTTATTGTACCTTCTTCTTATGTCCTTTTCATTTAAAAATCTCCAAAATTCCATCTCACGTTCATATATATCACTATCACTATTTGTCTCCACATCCTTTCCATCTTCTTGTTATAAAATATTCCCTTTAACAATTTCATTCAAAGAGTCAAAAACATGTCACTATTTAAATCATCCAAATAAATTTGCTTACCTTTCCGGGGGTGATCCCACAATAGTGGTTTACAATTTTTGGCCAAACTAGACACTGAAATTATTATTTTTAACTAAATCTTCACATTCGGGCACCTATAGCGACTAAACCGTGAGGAATTTGAAGATGATGCAAACTAGAGTCTTATCACATTTTGTTTGTAGATTCTAAAAATATTTTTTTCAAAATTTTTGGAATAATATTGCACTTCTTTTTCCATCTCCCACGAAAACTGATATTTTTCAGAAAACAACATTTTTAAAAAGTGACGCTCACCGTATACAACATAACTTTTTTTGTATGAAGGATAAAATTCTAATTTTTTCAAATTTAGATTTATAAATATGATATCTAGCACGTGCATTTGGTCTCATAGTTATTTATTGAATATTTTTTCCTTAATAGAGTTTCAAAGTCAAACTAATTGCAATTCAGTCATAGGTGGACTGTATACAACATAACTTTTTCTATATGTATCGAAATTCAATTTTTTTTTTTTTTAGTGGATCAAGGACATCAATACCCAACACAAATATATTTTTTTAAAATTTATTTTGATAATTTTCTATTTTTCCACGTGTGAAAAACAAAGAGCTTTTTTTTTGGTGAAAAACCTATGTTTAATAAAACTAAAAAAACACATACACAATAAAACCAAAACATATTAAAAGTATATTCACGGGATAGATAATTTTGAGGAATACCATAATCATTTGAAATAAATTTTAAATGAATGCATTTTATCCCCTAAAAGGTAAATCAAAAGTTATTTTTTATCAACATTTGGATAGGTGTAAAGGAGAGTCATTTATAGGTATGGTTTAAAACTAGAGAGGTTCTATCCAAGGGGGTTTGATCTAAGGTGGTTTGATCAAACCCTCTTCAATTGGAATCCTTAAAAGGGAACTTTTAAAGGATTGAATCATTATATTTTCTAAAAATATGCGATTTCAACAAAAAATAGTTCCTCTTAGAAATTGTAAACCAGCTTTGTGGGATCACCCCCCCTCATATATGTTCTCCTCAAGCTTCTCCCAAGTTTTTCCTAAAGGTATGTCAATCTTCTTTTCCTTTTCCACATCAATGACCTCTTTATCATCAGCTACCAACGTCATCTTCGCATCCTTTACTATCTCATTTCTCTTTAGACCTTCACTAGCAAGCTTCTCTATCCATTCTTGTCCTATCATTGAAAATCATGTGGGCACAAATCTTCTGTACCTGCTGCACCATCTTCAAATTCCATCTCTATAATTTCTTCACCATTCATTTCTTTTCCTTCCACATCTACTTCTTTTTTCTCTTCATTCTTCAATCCTCCATCATACCTTGCTTTCCACTCTCATTTTCCATTTCTTGTCCTTAGGTTCTCCACAGTGAGAACTTTGTCCACCTCTTCCAGTGCATGTTGCTCACTTGGCAACTCCTCATTGTCCCAATTTCTTTTATATTCTCTTTTCAAGGCTGCCACACCTTGCCTTCTTATTTTCTTCACAATCAAATTTACCAACCACTTGAACCCATTTGTCATGGGCCAATACCAATCACATTCTTGGAATCTTTCCTCAAGCCTTTACTTCACCAAAACCTTACATCTCTTCAAATCTCTTCTTAACTCTACCATCTCCCTTTCAAACTCTGCATTTTTCTTTTATGTGTTTTCTTTCATCTTGTCTCTCGTCTTGAGACTCTTTCTTCCAGAATGTCATTGTATCTTTCTATCATTTCTCTATTTTTCCTCATGATACCTCACCTAGGATTTCTTCATTTTCTTCTCATCCCAGTCTTTTGATATCCAAACTCTTCTAATAAACCTATCAATGTGCAATACACATACTTAACCAAATACCAATCAACATAACTAATTTCTCCTGCCCGAATCTTTTGGGCTCTAATACCAAAATGATGATAGAGCCCCCCCCTCTCTTTCCTTACTCGTGATCACTTAACAATAGAAACCCATAACAATGCAACCACTTGGTTTAAATTAGTTTAAAACCTCACAACATATATTGAATTTTTGAAGAAAAAGTACAAGTTTTACTAACCAATTACAAATAGAATTCTTTTGTTTGCCCCCTCTTTCACTATTCTATTTTTCAACATTCAGAAAGGTATATCAAAGCTTAAAAAACTTTATATATACACTCCCTTCACCATATCTATCCACTATTCTATGCACTTTATACCCTTTATTGTAGAGTAAATTCAACTCGATGTTCACTATTATCTTTTCTTGGCTGACTCTCTAGCATCCTGCACACATTCCTTCACTATTGTGCACAAATTTTGTTCTTTACTTCATTGTGGTCTTCTCTAAATCGATTCCTCCTTATACCTATTCATCTCCTCCCTACTTTTGTGGATTACTTTTCCAAACTATGCACCATCTATTATTGGTTGTTCCCTCATTCTCCATGATATGCATCTCTTCTCTCCACTCTGTTACACACGAAAAATTTCCTTAAGCTTTCTCTTTTTTTATCCTTTCCCTAGCCTCTCATGTTATACTCTATTTTTCATAATTGAAAACAATGGTAACTATTTTTACACTCCCTTGTGCTCTTTTGACTGCCATTTCCCATGTGGTTTGATTTTCAACTACCTACATAATATTCCTTCCCACATATGGATACTTAAATGAAAGTTAAATAAAATATGCTCATTCAATAATCATAGAATTTAATCTAACCATTTTCCATTGAGGCACAACTACTCCATAGGCTATGAGCCATGTCAATTATTCCAATTTGAAGGTATTTATTTTCAATGTTTAATGATGCCTCCAACACAACAGTGTGGGTCCCCCATTCACCTCACAAGATAAAATTATCAATCAAACAAATGTCACGAATAAAGAAAACCAAAACCACAAAAATATCCTATGTCACTAAATATCTATCTCCCTCTCCCTCTTCCTTTATATATCTCTATCTCTTCATCTTTATCTCCCTCTTCTTCCTTTATACTTATATATCTTCATTAATAATTCCTTATCTTTCTCTATGTCTATCTCTCTATCTGCTTGTCTCCCTCTTCCTCGCATGATCTATCTTCATCTTTACCTTTATCTTCCCCTCTCCCCCTATATCTCTATACATGTATCCCTCTATCTATCTATCCATCTCTCTCCATCTCTCTCCCACTCCCTCTTCCTGGACCTCTATATCTATATATCTTTGCATCTCTATCTCTATCTCTCCAAATTTATTCTTCCATCTCTCACTCTGTCTTTATCTTTTCATTTCTCAATCTCTCTACCCTTATAGCACTCCCTCTCTCTCTCTATATATATATATCTCATTCTCTCCCTCTCTCCTCTCTCTTCAAGTATATCTCCCTCTCCTCCTTCTCCATCTCTATTTTTGTCTCTATCTTTATCTCGCTCTACTTCATATCTCTCTCCCCCTACTTCTCCATCTCTATCTCTATCTTCCTCTCTATTTCTATCTCCTTTCCTCTCTCTCTCTCTCTCTCTCTCTCTCTCTCTTCCTCCCTCTTTCTATCCCTCTCTCCCTATTAAAAACATAACATGAGCCTATTGGTAACGATTTCTGATTATCTTCATGATTCAAATATGTTTTAATTATGTTTGGATCATTGGAAGTGGATGCATAGTTTAGTTGAAGCTATCACTTCTCCATTGATACCCGTTTTGCACAAACGATTCAGTAATTTCTAAATTTCCTACCAATTAAGCTCATGTACTACACAAACATATGCAAAGAATCGAATTTTTTTTCCCTTAGTTGACCTTTCACACCTCTTTGGTGTACACATTGCACAACAAGGTGTTATTGCTAGTTATTATTATATCATATTTATAGAGTGACATAAATCATGGGTTTGGAAAAAGCATGGAATGATGATCAAGTGTGTTCCTTTAAAAGATACCAAAATAAATTGGTGTTTTCTTTATATGATTACATTAGTAATAGCTTGATGATGACAACTTGGTCAATGGTGGAAAGAAAAAGAAAAGAAATACATCTATTACTCTACAAATTGGTAAATAATTCAAACCATTTTCATACAATAGATTCATCATTAGGTAATAATTTGTGAATATTACCCTTACATGTCAAGTTCAATTGATCATGGATCAATCTATGTGTTGTTTTCAAAATATAATATGTCATAGTAAAATGTGGTACTAGGTCGTCGACACATGACCATAATTCATTGTGTTCTAATTAGATGAAACTAAAATTTATTTCACTATTTGATTCTAGGAATTAAATCTTGTAAATAAGTCTTGTGCTCATCTAATATTGGGGAATAAGGATGCAAGATGGTGGAGGATCAAGCTACATGCTTTTTATTAGGGTCATTTGAGCTCACATTTGACATGTAGCTTAGGTTTGACCTTCCCTAGATAACACCCAAGGTCTTTGTAAATAAAATAAGTTTCACTATAATTAATTATCAATACACATGTGAAATAATTTTATGTCTCACAATTAGGCTTAAATGAGATTTATTAAATTATGTGCATCATGTATAGATACATTTTATCCCCATCCATTTATCCAATGCACTTTTAAACCATGATTGAATTGTGCCATGTTTTAATAATCGCTAAGCTATGTGCTTTTGTTATGTTTTTAAGTTGACTAGATATCATAGGTTATAGAATTGTGTAGTATCTTCTCTTAAATTTAAGGTGACCTAGTATTACTCTATGGTACTATGGGATTTAATTTATCTAGTCTCCCCACACATAATTAATTTTTGTATTGAATTATTTCTAAAGAGTGTTGTGTCATTTGCAACCTAAAATTCTCTTGTTGAATCTTGAGAAACTTATTTTATGATTTGAATCCTAAAGCATTTGATCTAAATGTATTTTATTAAGCCATTGTATCATTTTAAAATTTAATAAAATGACTATACTTGGATTTGAATACAATTCATATGATGGAGGTAGTCTCTATGAAAATAAAAGAGAATCTATTATGTTTCAACCCTATTGGTTTAAGGGAAGATAAAGCTATGCTTGTGGCATATGTGATATAAAATTTTTCGAGGGAATAATTTATATGTATACTTGGAATGATTGACTAGGGTAAACTATATCATGGTTATGTTATTTAGGTTTTAAAAAAGAAATATATACTAACTCGAGGATATTTGTGCACACTATTATTAAATAGACCTATTAAAGTTCACATATCTTATCTCATATAGTTTGACCTGTACCATTATATCTTATATTTTTTCTATGAAATAAAAATTATCTCCATAAAAATATAGAATGAGATTCATGTGCACCTTAAGCTACAACTACGCCTCCTTGAAATGCATCTTGATTTATCTGATAAGGCTGGGTTTAGTAGCACACAACTTGATATCTAGATAGAGAATCCATCATCTCTTTCAAAAAAAAATAATTAATTCAAGCTCTAATTAATATCAAATGGTTTAAAATAATTTGGGTCTTCTCCACCAAGAAATATTTAAAGTTTTAATAGTCTAAGAAAGGTGAAAAATAGTACCAGGTCCTCAAAAAATTAAGCATTCATAATTTAAAACTGTAGCTCTTTTTCCCTAGAATCAATACTAAAATCCAAGAGAAGGGGAACATTTTAGTTTGGATAAAGAGGAAAATTCATCAATAAGGAAAAGATGGTACAAAGCTAGATGAAAGGAGAGGGAAACTCATCTTTTTCTTTAATCTTCACAAAGCCTAAGAGGATGGTCCTTGAGGTTTCTCATAAGAAAATTAAAGAGAAATGATAGATAAAAATTATATCTCTACTAATTATGTGTTATATGGTAGTCATGACTAGATCTTAAGACCTCATTTCAATTAGATATGACCATTTGGTATGTTCAATAAGAATTATCTCTCTAGATATTTAGTATTTATAAATAAATGGGATAAAAGAGTGAGTATAACCCGTATATGAGAAATCCCTTGAATAATAATTCAACTATGACCTTTGTTAACATATGAAAAAGATATAAAGTTAGATTATGTAGATGTGTAAGGAAAAACCTAATGCTACAAAAAAATGAAACATAATTTTTTGAATGATCTAATAATGGAATGATAGGAGAGGAGGCTATTGTATACTATTTTCTTGATCCAATGAGAAAATGAGTAAATTTTCAAAAACTTATATTCAAATGCATGTGTAGGAAACACTAAATGAGAAATACCAGTTTATCTACAAACCATAAATTGGGATATATGATTAGCTATTCTATGATTATCCAAATATATTCCTTTATGTAACGGCAAGCATATTCAAGAAAGTTTTCTTCAATAATCCACAAATGAACAATATGAACACATATGTTGTATCATTGAGAGTAGCATCAAATAGATTTGATTCAAGTTGTACAAGTATTTACATTGACTAAGAAACCATTATAACACCAAATCAACAAGTGTGACCTTAATAATAGACACACCAAACCTATTCCCTAAGTAAACCATTATAATCATGAAGATACATGTGTCATGAAGATGATTTTTTAGTTTGATAGCTTCCCTTATTTGGAAACATCCACTTGACATGAGAAATTAAAAGTGAATAGTTTTATTGATGTCTCTAGGCTATACTTGACTAGTGGAGACACAAAGTATACAATAGGTTCAAGGCATACAACTATTCATTCAACCCCGACTACAATATATTTACATGATTATATAGTGCTATAGTTATGCATACAACTAAGTGGGAATGAAAAAATGAACCAATAGGGTACATACATATTTACACACTATCATAACCATTCAAACATTTGTAAGTAAAAGAATTACACTTGCATTAAATAGAAGAAATATATCTTTAATCTCCTAAAGTGCCTTAGGATAAGGCTAGAATGCCCCTAAACATGTGGGTCAATAGTTTAGTATAGGAAAAAATCAATGTAGGGTGAGGTATCTTAGAGATAAATCTGAATTTACTAGATCACATAAAAAAATATGATTGGATTACCAACCATCTTTTACCAAAGAGGATAAAGTTGTTAGTGTAGGGGAACAAGAGGATGGTGACATGGTAATTCTAGGGGCATTACAAAAAGAACAAATTAAGCAGAGGCATGCAGGTCTAATCACAGAGCTAGTAAGGCAGAATGTGCAAGGAATGCTAAGGAGCTATCCGTGTATGGGTGGAGCAAGGAAGAGAACAGGTTTCTATGATTCTAATGTTTGTTTATCTGCAGGTCTAAGGCATAGAACAACACCAAATTTTTATCCAGGACTAAAGAGATCAGTACCAGGTCTGAAGATGTTTGAAGCAGCAATGAGAAGGCCAAGAACAAGTTTCCACTCTTGGGGCAAGAGTCCTTTTTATGGGGCGGTGTATGGTGCAAGAGCACCTACACCTTGTGAAGTCTAAGTTGATACCTAGGTGTGTCTTGTGTTCATTTATTCTTAATAAGGTCTAAAGGACCACTCATAATGCAATTTGAAAAGGTTTTGAATCATTTAGTTGAATTTGTCAGTTTGATTCATAATGCAAAAGCCATGTGAAATCATGAGTTTTAAGGGATATGGGGAGTAGGGTCTTATTCCATGTTAAATAAGGTCTCAATGACCATTTTAAATGTATTGGAGGGCTTAATAGGTCAGTTAGGTGGTATTTGAAAAATCAAGTTGATCAAGTTCTAATGGGATAGTGATTAAGAGAAAAATTGGCAAAATTTGTCATCTTAGACTCTCACAAAAGGTGGTTATCGTAGTTGGTCGGTTCAAGGGGTGGTTTGGATGTGATTACATGATATATTGTTGTAAGATCTCGAAGGGAGGCTGTTGAAGAAGTTTGGAATGAGTTTCTAATAAGAAGTTTGCTGTTTTTTTGTGTTTTCCATTAAGAAATTGCTGATCCCATGAATTTTATGACCTGTACGTATTTTTTAACACTACAATCCTATTATGGTTGGATAGATAATTGAATAACCTTTCTTTTGGCCTTTGAATGGTGTGATTTCATTAAAAATTGAGTGAGATATCCTTGTTTTACTATCGGGTGGTCTCAAACCCCATGTTTTTCCTGTTTTCCTGAACTTTGCAGGCTTGGTACGGATCCGTATGGTATAGTTTGGCTCTAAAATAATTGTGAATGTTTAGATATATGAGCTATCTTTCAAATTCATTTGATTTGAGGGTTTGAACATTCATATTGAGGGAGAAATCATTGTTTTTCTGAAACTGCCTGTTTACCCTGTTTTGGGGGTTTTGAGAGGAGTCAAAATGCCATTCTAAGCCTTCCACCCACTGTGAAGACCTGTAACTCGGTGGATAGGATTAGATAGGAATAATAAACATGTTAATACTTTCTTTTGTATAGGGAAGATGACTATCCTGACTTTGGGGTGTTAGTAGGGTGGAAACCATTGGAAGAGTGTGTGCTTTGGTGAGGATAGCTTGTTAAATGGTGAAAATGGTGAATTGTGGAGATTTCAATGAATTTGTCTTAAATATTGTTTTCAGTTGATTCAATTGTCATTTTGTGAATTTTGAGAGTATTTGTAGGGCCTTGGTGAAGATTTGTTGCTATTTTGCAAGATTAAAGGGTTGGAAAACCTTGAGGGTGAGTTGATGTCTAATAAAATGATTACATAATGAAGAGAAGTTCTTTGGTGTAGAGTTGAATTTTCCATTGTTGTGAGTGATCTTCACCTTTGCTCTAAATCATAGTGGTATTAGAGCATCAGGAAGTAGATCTATTTTCATTTTTGTAGGGTTGAAGAAGAGGCAAGGTTGACAAGATGCCTCCAAAGAAGAATGATATGGCAAAAGAGATGAAAGAGATGAAAGATAGGCATGCAAGAGAACTCAGAGAGTTGGAAGAGAGAGTCATAGCCTTGGAGAAAAATAAAATAAGGGAAGTGGAAGAGACTGAGACTGAAGAAGAGGAAGATGAGGAGTTTGAGGATGTGGAAGAAGAACTTACTCCAGAGGATCAAAGAATTGCAAGGTTGCTGAAGGCAGTGAAAACTGACAAGCCTAAGGTAAAACTTGATGTTCCTAAGTATGGTGGTAGTTTAAATGATGAAAAACTATTGGATTGGATTGCTGCAACTGATAACCATTTTGAATGTGATGAGGTTCCTGAAGAACAAAGGGTCAAGATTTCAAAAACTAAGTTGCAGGGTCATGCTTTGGTATGGTGGGATTACCTTCAATCTAAGAGGAGGAAGCAAGGAAAGTCTAAAATCACATCATGGGACAAGATGATATCAAAACTCAAAGGTAAATTATTACCCAAGGATCACCACATTCAATTGTTTAAGAGATTGCAAAACTTAAGACAAAGGGAAATGGATATCAAGTCTTATACTGAGGAGTTTTATAAACTGAGTTTAAGATCTGGTCATCATGAGAATGAAGATGAAAATATTGCTAGATATGTTGGTGGTTTAAGCCTTAATATACAGGATGAATTGGTTTTGGCTAACCCTATTAGTGTAGAGGATTGTTATCAAATGGCTATTAGGGTGGAGGAGAAAATGAAGAGAAGGAAAGACAAAGCAGTAAGAGGAAGAGGCAACACTTCTAGAGGAAGAGGATTCAATCCTAGTTCAAAGAAAAACAATGAGGGCCAAGGAGAAGACAAGAAGGATCAAGAGAAATCTGATTCAAGAGGTGGATGGAGAGGTTCAAGAGGCAGATTTGGTGGAGGAAGAGGTTCCTATAAATTCTCAGGAAGATGCTACAATTGTAACCAGCCTGGCCACCCAGCCTTCAAGTGTCCTGAAAAGCAAGGCTCAAGCTCTTATGGTGGAGAAAGGAGGAATCAATTAGTGCATGAAAATGAAGAGAGCGGGAATTCACCTATAGTCAACCTTACATCAGAAGAAGGAGAGGCACTCATGATAAGGAGAACTGTGTTGCAAGCATCCAAGGAGGAAGAATTGAGTCAAAGGAGGAGTCTATTCCGAACTATATGCAAAAGAAAAGGTAAAGTGTGTCAAGTTGTCATTGATTCTAGTTCTCAAGATAATCTAGTGTCTAGGGAGATGGTGGATAAGTTGAGTTTGGAAAAGTTACCTCATGAATCACCTTATAGAGTTTCTTCGGTCAATGATAATCAAACTTTGGTGGTAAAAGAGAAAACATATGTTGATTTTCAGATTGGAGAGTATAAGGATAGGGTTCTATGTGATATTTTTTCAATGGATTGTTGTCATGTGCTCTTAGGGAGGCCTTGGCAATTTGATAGGAGGTCTATATATGATGGCTGGGAGAACAGATACACCATCAAGAAGGAGGACAAAACTTTTAAGTTGCTTCCCTTGAAAACAGGTGTAAGGGATAAGGGTAAGTCTAAGGTAGTGTTGTTTGGAAAGAATGAGCCTTTAAGGCCTGAGGATAGTAAGTTTGATATGGTTGTAGGTTTAGAATAGATTGGTGGTGTTGTGATAGTAGGGAAGGCACCCAAAAATGATGTTAAGACAGTATGGAGTTTGTTTTTGCAAGGGGCAGAGAAAGAACTCAAGCCTAAGTCTGATTTGATCAAGGTAAGTGCTAAGTGTGCAAAGGAGTATGAAGGATAGGGTGAAATTGTTGTTGGGACCATGGTGTGTCCCATTACTATGAAAGTTGCTGCAAGACAAGTGAAATTTGGTAATACAAAAGAGGATAAAGTTGTTAGTGCAGGGGTACAAGAGGATGGTGACATGGTAAGTCTAGGGGCATTACAAAAAGAACAAATTAAGCAGAGGCATGCAGGTCTAATCACAAAGCTAGTAAGGCAGAATGTGCAAGGAATGGTGAGGAGCTATCCATGTATGGGTGGAGCAAGGAAGAGAGCAGGTTTCTATGATTCTAATGTTTGTTTATTTGCAGGTCTAAGGCATAGAACAACACCAAATTTTGATCCAGGACTAAAGAGATCAGTACCACGTCTGAAGATGTTTGAAGCAGCAATGAGAAGGCCAAGAACAAGTTTCCACTCTTGGGGCAAGAGTCCTTTTTATGGGGGGGTGTATGGTGCAAGAGCACCTACACCTTGTGAAGTCTAAGTTGATACCTAGGTGTGTCTTGTGTTCATTTATGCTTAATAAGGTCTAAAGGACCAGTCATAATGTAATTTGAAAAGGTTTTGAATCATTTAGTTGAATTTGTCAGTTTGATTCATAATGCAAAAGCCATGTGAAATCATGAGTTTTAAGGGATATGGGGAGTAGGGTCTTATTCCGTGTTAAATAAGGTCTCAATGACCATTTTAAATGTATTGGATAGCTTAATAGGTCAGTTAGGTGGTATTTACAAAATCAAGTTGATCAAGTTGTAATGGGATAGTGATTAAGAGCAAAATTGGCAAAATTTGTCATCTTAGACTCTAACAAAAGGTGGTTATGGTAGTTTGTCAGTTCAAGGGGTGGTTTGGATGTTATTACATGATATATTGTTGTAAGATCTCGAAGGGAGGCTGTTGAAGAAGTTTGGAATGAGTTTCTAATAAGAAGTTTGCTGTTTTTTTGTGTTTTCCATTAAGAAATTGCTGATCCCGTGAATTTTATGACCTGTAAGTATTTTTTTACACTACAAGCCTATTATTTTTGGATAGAGAATTGAATAAAATTTCTTTTGGCCTTGGAATGGTGTGATTTCATTAAAAATTGTGTGAGATATCCTTGTTTTACTGCCGGGTGGTCTCAAACCCCATGTTTTTCCTGTTTTCCTAAACTTTGCAGGCTTGGTACGCATCCGTACAGTATAGTTTGGCTCTAAAATAATTGTGAATGTTTATACAAATGAGTTATATTTCAAATTCATTTGATTTGAGGGTTTGAACATTCATATTGAGGGAGAAATCATTGTTTTTCTGAAACTGCTTGTTTACCCTATTTTGGGGGTTTTGAGAGGAGTCAAAATGCCATTCTAAGCCTTCCACCCACTGTGAAGACCTGTAACTCGGTGGATAGGCTTAGATAGGCATAATAAACATGTTAATACTTTATTTTGTATAGGGAAGATGACTGTCTTGACTTTGGGGTGTTAGTAGGGTGGAAACCATTGGAAGAGTGTGTGCTTTGGTGAGGACAGCTTGTTGTTAAATGGTGAAAATGGTGAATTGTGGAGATTTCAATGAATTTGTCAAAAATATTGTTTTCAGTTGATTGAATTGTCATTTTGTGAATGTTGAGAGTATTTGTAGGGCCTTGGTGAAGATTTGTTGCTATTTTGCAAGATTAAAGGGTTGGAAAACCTTGAGGGTGAGTTGATGTCTAATAAAATGATTACATAATGAAGAGAAGTTCTTTGGTGTAGATTTGAATTTTCCATTGTTGTGAGTGATATTCACCTTTTCTCTACATCAAACTTCCTTATTCCTTCTTGGCACAACATTTTGACCCTATCAATCCTCTCTCATATATTCTTTACAACAACAATCATTTTATTTCTTTTATCTTGATGGGCACAGCTTGGTGAAACTGATCTTGTCCCCACATTACTTCCCTATGCCCTTTCTCTCCCCTTCTATCCTCCATTCAAGGCATCTCATCTTCTTCCATAGGCTATGTTGCCTTGTATTCTTGTTCAATTTTTTTTTTCCTTTTCACTAAATCGAATCATCTCCAATTATTCATATATTTCTTTGAAGATGAAAAAGGCATTTTAAACATCAGTTAAAAGATGAACTGGCCATAGAGAATTTAAATTTAAATTCCACATTATTTTTCTAATAATATACCACCGCTTTTTACTTGAAAGCATTTTTCTTGAAACATTCAATGGATCGACTCATGCATCGACTGCTAACCTCCAAGTTTACATACATGTCAATCACTAAACAAAATTTGATATATTTTTTGTGTTGGTGTTCATTGCATGTCTGCCCGCATTCTCTTGCACTAGACAATCACTTTTTTATAGAAATATAGTAGTAAGTGTCTAAAGAGATTGTTTCTTAGGGTCTATGCAAGATCATAGAATTTTTAACTTGCTCAAAAATACAAAAATCTTCTTTGATTTTTTCTAGGCTCGAGTAGAAAGTACATCGTGCCATAGCAAACACCAAACCTAAATAGATATCCATTTAGAAACAAATATTTGTTTCATTTAGTCAGTTTTTTTTAATTTGGTCAGGTCTGGGACCTGACAACCAAGCATTTTTTAATTTAATATTGTATAATAATATATTTAATATATTATAATACTTATATAATATAAAATATTATATAACATTATATATTATATTAAGTATATTATAATTTTAAATATATAATATAATATATTATATTATATTATATTATATGATATTATATTATATTATATTATATTATATTATATAATATAATATTAATTTATAATATATAATATTATTTTATATATAAGATAATATATATTATTTTATTATACAATATATTATATAATATAATTTTATATTATATTATAAAATAATATGTGATAATACATATACATATATATAATTCAAAGAAAGCTTGGTGGTCAGGTCTCGGACCCGACAAATTATTTTAAAAACTACATAAAGGAAATGGATATATGTTTCATAATGGATATCCATTGTGAAATGCATATTTGTTTCCTATTGCATAAAATCAAAAAGAAAACCTAGGAACTCATATTTCTATAGTCTCCATCATATTTGTGCATGGGTTTTCCATTGAGCAACTCAGATATCCATATCGGATTCATTTTTTTTCTCAAATAAATCACATTTTAGAGGTATTTATAAGTTTTAATGCTTTTCTTCAATTTTATATAGTTTTGGATTATTATTTTTGTGAATTTTAGTGAAAAATATGTTTTTTAATAGGTTTTTTATTGCATTAATATGAGTGTTAATATCTTAAAATTTATTAATAAATACGCTTAAGAATGGTGTTGTGCCTTTTGCACACACGCCCCGTTTAGAACGGGGACCCCCTTTCCCTCTTTGCTTTTTTTGGTCCTCTTTCATTTTGCCTCGTTTTGCGTACCCATTTTTGTGCCCCAGTAGGGGGTAGCACGTTTACCAATGCCATATTTTAATTCTCAGGTTATCCGGGTATTCCTTGTCAAAATTCTGGCATCTGTGGCAATTTTTGAGTTTTCCCCTTTCGGAATTCCTCTTCCGGGTTTCCTCTTCCGGGTTTCCCCTTCCGGATCTCCCCTGCCAGATTGCCCCTTCCGGATTGCCTTTGCCAGGTTTCCTCTACCGGATTTCCTGTCGATCTTTGCTATTTTCGAGTGGCGGCCCCTGGACGGCTCTCCGGACCACCCGTCGCCCCCGCATTTTCAAATCCACCAACCAAACCTGCAACCGTACAGAATAATTAATGCCGCATTAATGGTGGTTCTACTATAAAACCAATTTTTCCGGTCGTCATTATCATTTCCGTGAGTGATAGGGATTAAAGAACTCTCGACGAATTTGGTCTTCCTCCTGTCTCGGATTTCGAAGTGTTTTTCCCGACGACCTCCGCACATCCAGCAGCCTGTTCTTCGAATTTTCGAGGTAGGTTTTCCGTCCGCACGCCCTAGCTTTTTGTTTTACAAATTTTCTGATTTTTCTAAGGGGAAAATGTAAAATGAAACCTAAATTAAGTAAATTTGCCCCCTTCGCGCATAACCCATGTTTTAAAAATGCAAAAATCCGTCGTTAGATCACCCAAAAAATCGATCCGGCACCTTCCCGCATCACGGCTATTCTTCAGAACAGCGCTGGCATCTTCCGGGCCTGGGTTCTCCCGCGGTCGTCCGTCCCCCCCTTTTTTTCTTCGTATTTTGAACTTGCCCTTTTCTTCTTCAGATTTTCGCTTCCGGAATTCCCTTCCTGGGATTTCATTGTGTCTCCGCCATTTCAAATGGCCCCGCCCAAGTGTCTTCCCGACCCTCAGATCCCAGACCTTCCAATTTCGTCTAATTTCAAAATTCCCAATTCTCTTCAAAATCCACCCTTGGAATTCGGTTCCTGGGATTCTGTCCCCGGAATTCCGTCCCCATTTCGCTGTTTCAAACGGCTTCCACCTTGCGGCTTTCTGGACTTCATTTCCCGGCCATAGAATCTTCCATCTGTCCATCAAAACCCTCGACATTTTCTTCCCTTCGCACTTCCGCCTCCGGAATTCCTTTTTCGGGATTCCGTTGTGTTTTTGCCGTTCCAAACGGCCCCGTCCGAGCGTCTTCCCGGGTCTCGGACCCCGGTCCGTTGTTCATCGAAACCCGAAACCTTGGTTTCATTTTCCTCTAAGCTCCATCCAGGTTCTGGATGCTGGAATTTCGTTCCTCCTGCGCCGTTCTAAACGGCGAGCTCGGAGTGTCTTCCCGATCTCTGGGTCCTGGTGTTCTGTTCACCATCCGGTTTTCCCGAACCCTCTGGCTGCTTCTGGAAACTTCCTTCTGGGTTTCCTTCCCCGGATTTCCTCTCCTATTTTGTCATTCTGCACGGCCAACCCATAGCCACTTCCCGGTGACGGCAATCCGTGACCCAAATTCTGTCGCCCGAAATTTCGTTTCCTTTGCATCGTTTCAAGTGGCTTCCCTGCAGATAATGCCTGAACCTCCAAATGGGGCATCAAATGACCTCCAAATCCAAAATGGATTTTGACCCACTTGCTAGAATTTGATTTTCTTCCATTTCCAACCTCAAATCTTCAAATCCAACTTCAGGAAGTGTGTATGGGAATTTCATTCCCATTTTTCCCTTTTAAATGACATTCTGCCAAGGGATTTCTAGCCTAGGAACTCCGGATTGTTTGTACTACCCTCTAAATGGTGAAGTATCTAGCTTTTGTGATTGTTAAGTATGAATTGTAATTGTCGGACTAATCTTGACATGTAGGTTTTTTTTCGCTGACCATTTTGTCGGGTTCATTGCTACTAATTCTCGTCTGTTGTGCAGGATTTATGGAATCCGGCACAGAGACTTCTGGTGCATCCAAAAAGGGAAAAGGAATAGCTAAGCCACCAAGGGGCAAGGAAGATAAAGACCTAATGAAGTACAAGTTCCAAGGGGTCCCTATTCAATCCAGGATCACTACTCTTTGGAGGGATGTCTCAGATACCAACATCGGGCAAGTCGATGTTGATGAATTCACGCAAAGGGTCAGAATGAACCCAAAAACTACAAATGCAAAGTTAGTAAAGAGCAATGGACTAGCTAAGGCTGTAGGTTTCTCGCCGACCCTAGTGGCCCCTGAGCTGGTGATGGCATGCGTGGAGGCATACCAATCTGATACCAGAACAATTGTGGATCATGAGGGGAATATCTCTGCAGATATGTCTCCATTGGGTATAATTGAGACCTTCACATTCCCGCCTTTGAGAGCATGGAGGTCCCCACCATGGAAGACTGTAAGGAGGTGTGGGAACAGGACCCATTGGATTGTAAAAGGCTCATCAACCAGTGCTGGTTGAAGGACAAATAAGCTAGTGCTGGGAAGCTCCCTCAGGAGCTCTACCGCAGCGATTTCCATGAAGACTACCATGACCTTGTAACTCTGCTCGGCCAAGTCATGGGCCTTCCCAGTGTGGTTTTCTTTCAGGAGTAGATGTTCTATTTCATAGAACAGATTCTTTGAGGTAAGGGTATCGCCTTCTATTTGGATGAGACAATCAGCGACTGCTTCCACGAGCAGTTTACCACTATGAAGAAAACTAATAAATTCTTCATGACCTCTTATTTGGTGTATTCCGTCACCAATCAACGACATTATCAAGGGTTGACAATGATGCCTAGTGATCCATCAGGGCCAGAACTCAAACCTTATGACAAGTACCCTCAGTTGCAGTTTAGGAATTTCAAAAGGAACTACTACAGGGTGAATGACACATTCATTGCCCTCATCATCCGGTCAGTGGGAGAAGATTTTCATAGAAGGATGTCCCACAGTGCTAGGATCCTCCTCAGACAGTATGCCTTCTAGTACATTCAGTTCCCAAGGTTCACCTACATCCGTGTCGAAGGCTTCTCAGGCAAACCAAACAAACTGCCCTGGTACCCAAATGACGGGATCGTTCTCTTGGAGCTGACTCGATAGCTACGACACATTCACAGTGTCTTGAGTGAAAAACATCTGGCAGGCCCCATCTACCCCATGAACCTTGGCCAGGGGATGTATAAGGTCCACAATTCCCAGTGCACAGGATATTCAGAAAGGGAGCTGGTAGAATATAATTTTGAACAATACACAGTGAGGGCACGAATGGATCCCTATGGCCATGTCAGAAAGGCACTGGGGAGCGAATATGCCCACCTACACAACATTGAGGACTTTTGGGCCAACTGTAAAGATGATCTTGAGGTACAGTTGCGATATTATATGCACATGACCGTCATCCATGTACGAAGGGTGAACTTATGCCCGGTCCCTGATCAGTTAGAGGAGGATGAGGAAGCAATTGTGGATCTAGTTTCCAACCTACCGCTGCCCGCTATCAACTAGGATGCACCGAAACTCAGTGATATTAGTGTGCTTACCAAGGCCGTCAAAGTCCGAACAAGGGCGTGGATTGACGAGAAGGTGGCCCAATTGAAACAACAAGGGGTCATCTTGACGTACACTGAGCTTGCAAGTGAGCATGTTAGTGAACCAAGTGGCTTCGAAGGTGGGGAAGCCACCGCTACAATTGGGGAGACATCTAAAGCCCCACCACCTCTGAAGACCAAGAAAAGAAAGGAGGCTAGCCAACAACTGCCCAAACCAAAAGTCTATGCCCGTAAGTCTTCCAAGCCGGAGCCCTCTAAGAAGAAAAGAAAAACAACAGGAGGCATGGGGACAACGGTGATGCCTAAGGGTTCGCCCCTTAGGATCGGAAGCAAAGGATCTAGCTCATTTGGATCTCCACCCATTATAATCACTGTCGCCACTCCACTTGCCTCAATTCCAGCTTTTGCTTCCTCCCCACCTGCGGTGGATATCTCCGTCCACCTTGCTCCTACCCCTCCAGTATCGTAGGTCATTCCCGTAGATTCATCGTCCGCTACCAACTCACCAATGACCTCTTCCTCCATGTCTCCTTCCCTTCCTTCCATTTCCGCTACCACAATGCCAGCCCCAAGCCTTCCAGAGTCTTTTGTGAAGTATATGCAAAATGTGCCTTCTGAGCTTTCAGGGATGCTCACCAATCCAATAGTCCAGGTTGCGATAGCTCAGGCTATGGCCTCCACTCCAACGGCATCCCCCTCTACTAAATCACCAAAGATGAAGCCGACCATTCAGATATCAGACGAGTGTGAACGACAGCAGCTAGAGGCTAAGAAGGCATCGGAGTATGAAGAGTTTGAATATCACGAACATCCCGTGTTCGAACATCGAAAGATTGATAAGGTGGCCTATGAGTCTTCCAGTGAGTCTAGTGAAGACAGTGAGGACCTTGATACTGAATTAATCCAAGAGTCAAATGATCCCAAGCTCAATGTAGAGTGGGGCAAGCAACTCAAGGAAATTGAGGACAACGAGGCCAAGGACCAGCTTGCATAGGAAGAGGAGATTGCTGCTCCAGAGATGGAAGGTGATAGGTCTCCAACTGAGCAACATGGCCAGACTCCAGAGCATGACAAGGAAACTTTCCTCCATGAGAGTGAACAAGCAGAGAGCCCCAAGGACCATCAGGATGCTTTAAACGAGGAGGAGGATACTGAAAAGAAGGATTCACCCAAGGAGCAGCTACATACCGAGTCCCCCGCTGGGCATGAAACACTCGAACAAGATTCGAGTGAAGGAAAGGAAGATACGGGAGTAAGTGAGAAGGCTCTTGTTGTTAGAACCATCAAACTTGAAAAGGAGGACAACGAAACTCAAAGTGAAGCGCTAGGGAAAGAGCCCCAAATGCCTGATTGGCTGCAAAGGCAACTCAAGCAAAAGACTCCCACATCAAAGGATCCCAAGTCTAGGCTGGAAGCCATCATGGCCAGAGCACGAATAAGCACCAGAAAGGACAAGAAGCCAAGGGTTAGATCAAAGATAACCATGGATGTCTCGGGATCAAGGGTAGTGCAAATAGCAACGTTGATGGTTGGGGAATGTGGCATAACTTACAACATCTCCACCATTGACTTGGGAGTGGCCACAAGGGAGCAGAAGGTTGAGCATCTCTAGGAGTCGGTCGCCACAGTGGTGCACCTTGTCCAACAGGATAAGATCTCCAAAGAGGAATTAAAAGAGCAGGTGGTTGATCTGACAACTTATATTCAGCAGTGGTCATCTCCAGATGAGCAACCTACAACATCATTGGCCCTACCTCAGTTGCTGTCCAGAGAACAGATTGACAAACTAGAAAAGAGATAGAACTTGGACAAAACTACAGAAAATTGGTTCCGATAGGTTTTGGACATAGGGAACACGGGCATCAATGTGGCTTTCTGAGTAGCAAATAGGTTCCTAGAGGTTCAGAAAACTCTCGAGAACACAAGGCAGGTCTGTGAGAAGTTCCTAAGGAAATACGATGTAGCCTACCCGAAGATTCAGGCCATTCTCGCATTGCCGAGTGATATTTGGGAGAAGGACTTAGCCTTCAAGGACGACGATCACTGGCTGGTGGATACCTGGAAGCGAGACTATAATCACTGAAAGAGGAGGCTGGAACAGATTTTGGAATGGATAGCGCCTGAAATTGAATGGGCAAGGGAGTCCAAGGAGGAGTGTACTCACTACCTCAAACTGATGACGGGATATGAGGTGCCTGCAGTTGAGATCAATCTCGAGAACATCAAGCCCCACTCCTTGAAGATTATGGAAGATGGGATGTCCACCGAAATCACCACTGAGTTCATGTGTTTTGCGGCCCGAGCCTTTGCACAATTAGAAGCTTGCAAAGAGAATGATGATAAGTATGAGGCAAACTGGAGGAAGCTTGGCAGCAATTCTCAGGAATGGAGTTACCAAATCTTGAAATCTGACATCGTGGAGGTAGATAAGCTCTAGTCCCTGATCCTGAGTTTCATGGAGTATGCCATGGTGAAAAGGTGAGAGGGTAATCCAGTCATCAACGAAGAATTCCTTGAGGAATAGCTACAACAGAGGGAAAATGGCTAAAAGACAAATTTGCTACAGTGTTGTCACTAGATGACGAAATAGGGAAGAGACAAGAAAGTATTTATTAATATAATATATTTTGGGGTAGGTGAAACCCTAATGTAAAATGAATCTTGGCCACATAATGGAATCAAATCTTGGTCACTCATTTTGTTTTTTGAAACTATAAATAGGGCTCTCCTCCTCTCATTTTAAGAAAGTTGAGTTGTTGTAAAGGCATGCTGTAGAAATTATAAATAGCAAATACAGTCATTTTTTCGTGTATTTTCTGGGTTTCTCAATATGTTTCATGATTCCTCTCTCTTTTAGTTATAGTTTTGCTTTAAATTACTTTGCTGTTCTAGCATCTTCAAGTTAGACTTGGTAAATTTAGTATGTTATTTCTGGTTTTGGAGATAGTTGTTGTGTGTATGCTTTCCTTGTCCATACTTTTGTTCATTTGCTGAAGGTAGATGACTATGCAAAGTTAGTCTGGACTTTGATTCCATTGCTACTCATTAAAATTTATCTTTATTCATGTTTCCATGATGAATGAATGATGAACATCTACAGTCCCTAGAAGATAGCACAGATTTCATGATATTGTGAGAATTCTGATTAAGTGAAATCCAGTTTAAGGAAAATGTCCACAGCAAAAACCTCCATGATCACTGTTCATCGATAGTTGCAGGTCCAGGAAACATCTTTCTTCCTCGCCCTTTCTTTTTTCCTTTTTTTAGAAACAACTTGTGCCAAGGTTCATTGCACATTGTAAAGCCAAATCCAACGAAATAATGGAGTCTAAGACTACTGCCTAAGCTTGCAAGAAAGCATATCAATTTCAGACCTCTAGAACTGCATTTATCGACTCAATTCTCCTACAGCTTAGACCACGTAAGGCCGCCTTGTGATTCCAGAAAATCACACAAACAACTGATATATTCCAAGCATCGTCAAGACCTGACATCCGAGAGACCTTGGGATAGTGTTCTGCAATCTGATTGTGGGAAATTGTCTTTCAAGAGAGGTAATGCACCTACATATTACTTGTGTTGTGAAGTGCATAAAAACACCATCAACAAATGGCTAATCCCAACCCTGCTCAACAAGAAAACGCTAACCTTGCTCAAGATGAAAACTCTATAAATCCTCCTTTTCTACCACTAATGTTTCCAAACCAAAACATGCCCACAATAAATGAATCTATTCATAGAAATTTAGATGGATTGAGAAATCTATGTCAAATCTATGAGATGCTCCCTAAGCTATCAGATATGGAAAACACTTTAGAAACAATCATTTCAAATGTTGAAACTTTGGTAACCTAGCATAATAGGTTTGCGTAGTGGTGAGATTTTGAAAGGAAATTTTATGCCAATGGGTTATCATATGATGAAGTGAGGACACTTGATATTGAAAAATCCCAATTAGCCCAGTTATTCATTAATCCCAAAATAGGACAGCCTGTAAATGTGTAGAAGCCAAAAATTTTAATTAAATGGTGCACACATAGAGGCATATTAGATAATTTCTAGAAATGTTGGTGGATGGTTTTTTATAAACCACCCAACAACAATCTCGACGTCCCTCAATATTTTTTGTTGAAAATTATATGTCAATTTTGTCCTAGGGAGGCATGTCAATTACTTTGACATGCAATATTTATAGGGTGTGGTTAATGGGATGCTACAAGATAGACCCAGAGCACATCGAGTCACCCCAATTCTTGTTGCCTTGCCTATTATTGCCTCGGCTCCAGTACCTTACCTCAAGATTTCTTTAGATGCAAGGAGTCAAATATTTTTTTCCTTACATGCACATTGAGTGATCATTTGATCATGCAAATCCATTATGTTGCATAGCTATATGATGGTGCATCCCATCATGATGGTGATTCACCTACTACATCAGCTTCGACTAGTACACCCTCCTCTTTGGGACATATTTATGTGCCCCATTACTGTATCACATGCCATAATATATGTTTGGGTCCTCTTTGACAGTCCACTGAGGCTCCCATAGACACATCCAACTCTAAGGTCCCTTATATGCCAAATGTAGGAGTTGATAGAGCACATAGTGGACCATTTCTAGGAGAGACATTGAGTGCCAAAGACGATGTGGGAGCACTGGTAAGACATAGTAATTTCATACTATGTTTTATCTATATTCTTTCATATTTTATAAGAGAGATTTGTACTAATATATGTTTATGTGTCAGAATCTTTAATAGTTGTTGACAGAGGACTAAAGTTCCCAAGTGCAGGAGGCTACGCAATCAGCCATTTCATTCAAGTCCTAGGGACTCGGTATACAATATCATTTAAATTTTTATTTAGATGTTAATTTTTTAATTCTGTTATGTTTAAATAAATGTACAAAGATTGGTAGTCTAATGCAATCTTGTATTTTTATGCAGTAACCTAGTACTTTTATAGCCATGTTGATTGAGCCTGGCCCATTGGAAGAAGCTGCACAACATGTATATGCTTTTTTAATATTCTCAACATTATGATTATATGTGCATGTGCATTTAAATTGTGTTACATTATTGCCATTTTTAATATAGGAAATCATCTTAGATTCTTCATCCATCATGAGCCCATCTAGTGTAGAAGCATCACAATAGGTATGTGTTTGTTTTATATTGCAGATATTTATGTTTAGATAGGAGTAGTCATATGTTTAGTAAATATGATCATTTTTTAATAATTATATGTTAATTTTTATGATTTTTATTTTACCTGCTATAGTCCTTTACCTAATTCAACAATGTGATGAATGTGGGACCATTTCTTTATACAAGGACTCCTAATCATCCTAAGGGACAATCATATGCAAAATGTCTTACATAAAAGAGAGAAAGACTTGAGGTAAACAAGAATTGGATTTTTGATATAATATAGTTCAATATAGTGATTTTGGCGTTAAATTAATAATTTATAAATTATAGTATACAAGTTTCTATTTACTAGTCTATCTTCTCAACCATTCGCATAATTAATCTAATTTGTGGTTTGAATTGTTATTGTCTAAGAAACTTCAGAGCCACTAAGTTCTTTGAGGAGGCTCGAATTGGACGGTCCAACATAGGATTAGGATTTGATATATATTGATATATATTTAGGTTTTGATAGATCTTGAGATGGCATATATGCCACAATTTGTAAAAAAAATTGTAAAACTTGTTCTGAGTAGGCATATATGCCAAATTTGTATATGCACAAATACAATTATTCTAAATTTTGATATATAAAAATTTATATTCAATCTAATTTGTTCCTTGTGTGCGTATCTTTCTACTTTGAATCTTCAAAATGGAATGTATAATTATTTTAGAATGGTTTAAAGTTATGATCAATAACATGTTATAGATTAATGAAATTGCATTTTAATAGAACTTATGAATTACATTTGGTAATCCATCTATGTTAGATTTCATTCATATTAAGGTTCATATACATTAAATTCCATGAGACCACAGTTATTTGAGGAGTTTTTTTAAACAATTCACTGCCTTTTTTATTGTACCATATTTTTCAAACATGTCTATCAAAGCATTTTTATCAAACACTCAATTTGGGAATATGCATGATTTAAAGCTCTCTTGAATGAATTTACATTTGATATTATTTTGTTTTTTGAACTCCTGTAATGAAGTGAGTAGCTGATTTTTTTTTAAAAGAAGTTAAAATTAATGAAAAATGGTATGAGAAGCACTGTATAATATTTTTTGAGAAGAACTATTTGAAAATATGCCTCAAAATAATTTTGGTGTCATAAACAAGGCAAAATAGCTTATGAAAAGAGTAGCTTATGATAGTCTTATGGCATTGATTTTTTTGATTGATTAAAAACTTCAAACAAATTCCATACAACTTAGTGAAATAACTCTCATATGATATTTCCATATATGTCAATCAACCTTGATGCACACCAATCTTTCTATATCACAATTTTTGACATATATGCCATTCAACCTAACATAATTGAGGTTTTGTATTTGGTAAGAATTTTTGCAAGAAAAGAAAGTGAAAGATAATGCTATAGGTGGATTTGAACAAATAATTTTTTTGTCTGAAGTGTTGAAATCTCTATCAATCAAAGGGATGTTATTGTCCTAAGCATTGAAATTGAAGAAAAACAACTAAAGACTAAAATTAACCACTTGAAAAGGAAGGAAAAGATAAGAAGACAAATTTATGGTCAATGAAAAGGAGGTTATTCTACTCTAAAAATAATTCCAATGGATTTAGGTACTTTTAGGCTAGGCATGGTCCTGTTTCAAACAAAAACATGTTGAAACAATACAAGCTACATTGGACTGGCGATATCCCTTAAGAGCCCAAAGTGCTAAAAGGAAGAAATCTTTGACGAGCTATTACTTGGAAACTATGTCACCTAGAAATAATCTGTCTAAGGCTACGGGATCACGTAGGGACCCTCTACAATAACCTCTCTCAATTTTTGATATCTCTAAGGTCTTTTCCTGTGGTGTCGAGTTTTCAATTAATGGAAAAAAAGGTCAAATGGATGCAGTGTAAAGTTGTAAAGGGGTGTAAATTTTATTTTTCTCCTCATGTGACCAAATTAAAAATTCCAAAATTTCTAGATTGGTGGGTTTAGGCTAGGCAAGTTCTTGTTTCGAACCCAAATATGTCAAAATAGTCTAAGCTACATTGGACCAGCAATATCCCTTAAGAGTCCAAAGTGCAAAAAGACATCAACCTTTGAAAAGTTGTTACTTAGAAACTGTGTCACCTAGAAACAATTCATCTAAGGCTATGAGATCATGTAGGGCCCCTCTATAATAACCTCTCTTGGTTTTTGACATCTCTAAGGTGTTTTCCTATGGTGTCAAATTTTCAATTGATGGAAAAAGGGTCAAATGGATGTCGTGTAAAGTTACATAGGGGTGTAACTTTTGTTTTGCTCCTCATTTGACCAAACTGGCAATTCCAACATGTCTATATTTGTGGTTTTAGGCTAGGCATGGTCCTATTTTGAATCCAAACATGCCGAAGCAATCTGAGCTACATTGGACTAATGATATCCCTTAAGAGTCCAAATTATAAAAAGGTAGAAATATTTGATGAGATATTACTCAAAAAATGTGTCACCTAGAAATTTGAGGCTACAGGATCATGTAGGGTCCATCTACAATAACCTCTCAGTTTTTGATATCTCTAAGGCATTTTCTCGTGGTGTCGAGTTTTTAGTTGATGGAAAAAGGGTCAAATGCATGCACTATAAAGTTGCAAAGGGGTGTAACTTTTATTATGCTCCTCATGTGACCAAACTGACAGTTATAGCATGTCCAGATTGGTGGGTTCATGCTAGGAATGGTCCTATTTCACACCCAAACACAATGAAACAGTCTGAGCTACATTGGACCAATGATATCCCTTAAGAGTCTAAAGTGTTGAAAGACAACAATCTTTGACGAGTTGTTACTCAAAAAAAAATTCACCTGGAAATAATTTGTCTAAGGCTACAGGATCATGTAGCTCCCCTCTACAATAACCTCTCTCAATTTTTTATATCTCTAAGGAATTTTCCCATGGTTTCGAGTTTTTAGTTGATAGAAAAAGGGTCAGATGGTTGTAGTGTAAAGTTGCAAAGGGTTGTAACTTTCATTCTACTCCTCATGCAACCAAACTGACAGTTCCAACATGTTTATATTTATGGGTTTACACTAGTAATTAGTGAATAAGTGAATCATTTATTCAAATACACATAATTCATGAAGTACACACATGAATACAAAGTATACACATGAAAACACTAGGGGAAGGAAATAGATCATGCGTTGCCTTCATATTTGGTTGGATAGAGTTTTTGTTGATTCTTTTGTATTTCAAATGTGCCCATTAGTCCTTGTCTCTTCACTCATCTAGAGATGCGACTAATAGAATAAGAATTATATACATTAATATATACATATTGAAAATTGTGGAATGGCATATAAAAAAATAATCACAAAAAAATAATCATCACACTCTTACACAAAAGTAGCACATTGACATTTTGGAGTGACAGGAACCTGTAGCAACCATCAAGATAACATTTACAATACATACAAGCATCATGAAAATTTTCAATAATAGACCATAGAAGAGAAAATATAATGTCAAATTTACTAATCTGTCACATACCTCTACCAAAGGATCAGAGCTAGCTATTGTTGGAGCAACTCCATGGTCCATCATGCCACAAACATTGCAATATACTTAGAGTGAAAATTCTATATGATCACAATAGAAAATATGCTTAGAATAACAAATATATATTATTCTAAACAACCTAAATGATGATGAAATAGTAATGAAAACTAGAAAAGATGCTTAGAATAATAAATCTATATTATTCTAAACAACCTAAATGATGATGAAATGGAAATAAAAACTAGAATAACAAATCTATATTATTTTAAATAACCTAAATCATGAAGCTTAGCAGATCAATCAATTTAATTATTATGAACATTAATCAAAATAAGATGACCAATATCATACCCGTCTCATACAATAAATGATATTCTACTCAAGTGTGCATGAAGGGTCATCTCTTACCTTCAAAGTATCGAGTAATGATTCATGATCAACACTACTAATTTTCCATAGTTCCTTTTTTATGGCCTAGCATGGTGTCTCAATAATTTAATATTTGTTGCTATAACAAGGTGTGAATACATGAGAATGGTTTTGTGTTTCTCAATGTCTTCAAATGTAGGTATGTTATTCTTTCTAATCATATATGTTCACAACCAAGTTTTAGAAACAATAACTTAACCTATAGGATCATTATTATTTTATCAATAACAAATCTATAGTATTCTAAACAACCTAAATGATGATGAAATGGTAATGAAAACTAGAAAAGATGCTTAGAATAACAAATCTATATTATTCTAAACAACCTAAATGATGATGTAATGGTAATGCAACCAAGTTACAAAAACAACAACTAAACCTATACGATACATGACCCCATCATCATCTATCATTAACTGTGTTAGATTTGTATTTCTTTATACACATCATTCCAACCAATATTTAGATGCCTCTTCATTGACGATACATGACCCCAAGTTCCAAAAACAACAATTAAAATTGTACGATACATGACCCCATCATCATCTGTCATTGATTGTGTTAGATTTTTCTTTCTCTATACACATCATGCCAACCAATAGTCAGATCCCTCTTCATTCCCCTATGGTGCTACAACTGCATAGACATGTCTGTTGGAACACAAAAATCCACTAAGAGGGGGGGTGAATCAATAGATCTTAAAATTTTCAATCCTTAAACACTTTGTACAGAATAATTCTTTAAACCCTTAATGTGCATATTGAGACTTAACATGAAAAAACATGAAAATGCACACAATGCACACACACAAGCATCAGATAACACAAGATTTACGTGGAAAACCCAAGATGGGAAAAACCAAGGTGATAAATGCTTCTAGGAGCTACTATCCTAATCCAACCTCACAATCCAATATTCAGTTACAATTTTTTAAGGGAACTAACCCTAAGAAGACTCCAATGCCCTAGTGTTAGGGGAACCCACTCCCTAATCTAAGCACCTACCTAGATATCTTATGGCACCCACCAATCAAATTTACAATGAGAGAACAATTTATTTTTAATTCTATGTTGTAAATCTCTTTACAATTGCTCAAAATTTTGTTGTTGTCTCTGCAACTACCTTCTTTGAACACTCTATTCTCACTCTCTTCTATTCCACACATATTCAAAATTTTATCTTTTTTTTTGTATCTTTTTCATTGACTTGTTGAGGTTGCCTCGATATTCTCACACATGTTCTAATCATCTAGAACCCTCTACTAGGGTTTTCCTCTTTACTTCTTCAAGAAGAATTCTCTACATCTGACGCACCCACATTAAATTATGTTACAAATAATTTTCCCAACTTATCTCTCTATCAAACCCTAGAATCAAATGTGTTTATTACATTGCTCTATTTTTTTGATCTGATTTGATCTCAATCTCCTTGGAAAATTGTGTTGCCACCCTGCATATCAAATAACGAATTAGATTGATCACTAGAGTAGGTAGAATAATTAATTTCATCCTTCTAGTTGGCTACCACTCAAAACCCTGTTCACATGGACCTAGCTATTTGAAGCCTTCACCTTCAAAATTTGACCATCTATCTTCTTTCTTCATACCATGATCTAGCATTCCTCGTTTATGATCACATCTTTAAAATTTCACCGTTAGATGAACCTTTCTTTAAATTTCCATCATTGATCTTCTTCATACACTGCCTGCCATGAATGAGGTCCACTAAGAAACACATCCAAAACCCATTGACCCACGAGCTCTAATGATGGGCCCACTGATACTCAGTGGGATGGTAGGCTATGGCCACCTTTCATCCAAATATTCTCCATGCAATTCATAACAACGATGTGAATTGTTACATTGACCAATCATCCTTCACCATTAGGACATGTTGACACATACACTACTAGTACTATCAAGTGGGTTGTACCCACTATCCACATGTCATTCTTGTCAGCACCGTGAAACAAGCATCACCTATCTGATTTGACATATTGGTCAGTCACATGCCACCACCTATCCTCACATGTTACCATTCACCATTGTCACATCCCTATTGGGTCCCACCAAGGTCATCGTCTGACTTTCGTTGTGTTGAAGGGAATATCATTTTGGTCTCACCGATGATCATCATTCTCCCTGATGAGGTGCCTTCAATGTGTCGAATGGACTAACATTTTGGTCCTATCAAAATATATATTTCTCCTTGATGAGGTGCCTTCGATCGATATAAGTAGTTTTTTCCACCTATAATCATGATGTCACCTTCCACTAACTTCATATGTTTCCTTCATTGTGTTGAAGGGACTTAAAAATTCTCAATCAGATATCCAAAAGTCTCCCCAATATCGCTTCACACCACCTGTTCACACATCATCACCTTTCTTTGTTAGGTCCCACCAGATACACTATGAGAACTGTATGATCTCCAAGTCTTGATCTCCATTGTTGATCAAGGATCATTGTTGTGTCGAAGGGGCCCTAAGAAAACTCCTCCTAATTTAGTGTAGTGTCTTTGAAATAAAACCACAGACTTGGCTAGCCTAGAGAACTAGGTAAAGGATCTAGTCATGGAGTGACTTGAATGACATAAGTAGTAACTTATGTGATCGGTAACCTCCAATAGGTAGTCAACAAAAAAATAGGATTTCTATTCGGGCACCATGACAACCACGGTAGGGTTTAACCAGTAAACTCTAATTCTTTCTAAGAGTAGACTTAAATCATTTTTGAGCATTTGACATCTCAACTAAACCTACAAATCATATATCTAGAATGCACTCAAAAAACCCACATCAAATTTGGCAATAAATTATTCTTCAGACACCTAGAAGATCCTTCTACAACATCATGTAAATATTGCATGATAATAATGAAGCATTTGAGTAAGTTTGTAACATTTCCAAGATATGCTCTTTTGCACCATCAACCAACCACCAATCTTCCAGAACTAAGTCCAGTGCTCTCACAACCATCCTCTGTCATCATGCCAAGAATCTCCCTTGCATGATTTCCCCTTTTGACATCAATGACAAAAATATGCTAACAATCTCCCCCTTTATCATTGATGGAAAAACCAAATGCTCACTCAACCTATATCATTTGAATCTAATACCAATCCATGCTCTATAGTAGTATCATATTTAGTTTCTCCCCCTTGGTCAATTTCCTAAGAATTTTCTCACTTTCTCCCCCTTTGACATCAATGGAAAAGGGTACACTCTCCCTGAAAACATACTGACCCTTTGAAAAGAAAGGCAAAGAGTAAGTGGGGATTCTTGAATCTGCAACCATCAAGTCATTAAAAATGTGTAAAACAAGTTTTACCTAACTTGATTTATTTTTTATTTTCTAGGGAAGAATGAAGAACCAATGAAGCTCCCCCTAAACTCATGCCCTATCACTAAAATTTAGTGATATGAGGTGGGAGAAATTTCTCCCAACGTCTTTCTTAGATATTCAAATTGATCCTTTGGAAGAGGCTTGGTGAAAATATCAGCCACTTTTTCTTTGGTGGTAACATATTCCATGTTGGCCTCTTTGTCTGCAACCTTCTCTCTAATGAAGTGATCCTTTATGGATATGTGCTCTGTTCTAGAGTGCATCACTAGATTCTTTGAGATGTTTATTGTACTTGAATTATCATAAAGAATAGATATACATTCATTGTACTCTACCTTAATGTCCTTAAGTGTCTACTTCATCCATAGGAATTGAGTACAACATGTTGTTGCTGCTACATACTCTGCTTCTGTTGTCGAAAGAGTGACTCATTCTTTCTTCTTGCTCATCCAAGAATCCAACTTGTCTCCCAAGAATAAATATCCTCCACTTGTGCTTTGTCTATCATCTGCATATCTAGCCCAATCTACATCTGTATATGTTGTCAAATAAAAATCCTTGCTCTTGGGGAACCATAACCCATAGTCAATAGTGTTTTTGATATATCTGAAAATTATTTTCACTACATTGACATGAGATTCTTTTGGTGCAACCTGAAACCTTGTAACCAAACATACTACTTGCATAATATCTTGTCTTGATGCAGTTAAGTACAACAAGCTACCAATCATAGATTTATACATTTTTTGATTTGCATCTGGGGTTTCATCTGATTTTCTCAATTTGCAGCCAGTTATCATGGGGGTACTAATTGGTCTACTATCCTCCATTCCAAATTTCTTTTACTTAGCATAATTAGCTTGAGATATAAATATCCCTTTATGATTTTGTGCAATTTGTAAAACAAGGAGAAAAGACAACTCTCCCAACATGGACATTTCAAATTCATCTTGCATATGTGTAGCAAATATTTACACATTTTATCATTTCTACCTCTGAAAATGATGCCATCTACATATACAAAAACAATAATCATATTCTCACCTTTTTATTTAAAGTATAGATTACTATCTACACATCCTTTCTTGAATCCTTGTTGTTGTAGGCACTGGTCTAATCTAGAATACCATGCTCTAGGTGCTTGTTCTGGACCATACAAAACCTTTTTCAATATGCAAACATACTCCTCTTTTTTTGAAAGCTAAAAACCATCTGGTTGTTCAATGTAGACCTCCTCTTCAAGGTTTCCATTCAGAAATGTGGATTTAACATCCATATGATACACTTTAAATCCTTTATAAACTGAAAATGATAGAAACATTCTAATGGCTTCTAATCTTACAACAAGGTCAAATGTTTCTTCAAAATTAATACCTTCAACTTGTGCATACCCCTTGCACACCAATCTTTCATAGCTCCATCTTCATTTATCTTATTTTTGAATAACCATTTGGTACCTATTACATTTTTGCTTGGTGTTCTAGGAACTAATTCCCATGTCTTGTTCTTATCAATCTAATTGAGCTCCTCTTCCATTGCTCTTATCCAACTTTCATCATTACTAGCTTCAGTAAAGCTCTTTGGTTCAATCTAAGACAGGATAGAAAAAAATTACTTGCTCCTTATTCCTTGCAAGTCTTCTCATGGTCTGAACTCAATTTTTTTCATGAATTATTTGATATATAGGATGATCCTTTTGCACAAATTTTGTAGGGGCTCATTCAACCTTTTCTTCATTCTCTCCTTCTTGTTATCTTTCTTCAATTGTTGCACAAACATCATCATCTTCTGATTCAAAGTCAAATTTGTTTATGCTAGCTAGGCTTACCCTAATTTATATTTTCATCAACCTTGACATTGATGCTTTCCACAATCTTATGCTGCCTCTATTGGATGTTGTGGTTATGTTGCTAATATGTGGTTTTCATTGATGTCAACACTATTAGCATTGATGATTCTAAAGGCTATATATGTTGAGGATATTTAGAAAATTAAAATAAATATGTTGTAGGTAGTCTATGAAGCTGTGAAGATTAGAGTAGTGGAAATTTTTATAATTTTGTAACCAAAAGTCGTGCATTAAATGTTTTGTATCCTAGTCTATCTAGTATGCTCTCCAGAATTTTTAGAGGTGTGCATCAAGATTGGAGTGATTTATGAGTTTTTGAGTTCCTACAGTTATTCTATTACTGTAGCAGGTGTTTCTCAAAAAAGAGAATGCAATTCTGGTAACTTAAGTTGTTGCATATGATCCTATGATGTTCAGTGATGGTTCTAGATCATACTCTATCATTGTTGTACATCCGTTTTGATTGGTGTGATGGTGATCAAATATTTTTCCTTTGTGTGTTCGATTTTTCATGTTCTTGGCCAACATGGTGGTTGTAGTGTGTTGCGGATCCTTGTGGATTAATCTTTTTATTTTTGGAGTGTTCGACGAAGTTTATTTAGGACCTCATTATGTTGTGACCAACTAAAGTTGGTGCACATTGAGATTTATTCATGAATTGGGCCGACAGTTTGTAATTTATTCTTTTATCTTTGGACGAAAGAGTTGTTAATGTAATTCCATGTAGTGGATATATAAGAGCGATTTTTTCTTCATTTTGAAGTGTGTGAGATGTGCTCAATGAATGTATAAGAATTTTGAATAAATATGAGATCAGTCAATTACAGAGAAGAGTGTAAAAAAGATGGTTTTAATCTAATTGTTTTATGTAAGGCAGTGAGCCTTCCCTTTTGAGCAGTGAGTTCCAGGTAGTGTGTCTGAATTCATGTGCATTCCTTATTCATTTTTCATTATACTTCTAATAGGGTATAATCGTGTGGACTAACATCCACCATGGTTTTTCCCCTAATAGGGTTTCCACATATAAAATTTTGGTGTTCATGTGTTTCTGATGTGTTGTTGATTCATGCTTTCACTATTAATTATATGATTCGAGATTAAAGGTTAATAAGGTTGAATAAGTATTGAATTCCGAGACAACTGATTCACCCCCCCTCTTAGTTGTCTATTCTTGTTTTGTGAACAAGTAGTATCAGAGCAAGTTCCTCTGGAGAAGATTAACAACTTGAGGTGATCCAAGATGGCATCATACAAGAAGGATAGTCCCAAATTTGATGGAACAAACTACTCTCTATGGAAGGTCAGAATGGAGTGTCATTTGAAGTGCATTGGAGATCCCTTCTGGAAGATTACAAAGAATAGATATAATATTCATTAGAATGGTCCCTCTACTCCTGATGAGATCAAAGAAGCTTAAACAAATACCAGGGTTATAGAAGCATTATTGAGTGCTTTGATAGATTCATAGATGACAAATGTGATAGGTCCGAAGACAACATATGAGATCTAGAAGAAGTTCAAAACATTTTATGAAGGAGATGCACAAGTGAAAGTTGCTAAGCTACAAATTTTGAAAGGTAAGTGGGAAAACTTGAAATGAGTGAAGATGAAAAAATTTCTTGAATGCAAAAATTAAATGAACTAGTGATGGGTATTAGATGTGCCAGTGGAACCATGGATGAAGAAGAAATTGTGTCTAAAGTTCTTAGATCATTGCCTACTTCTTACAAAATGAGAGCTCATGCTATTGAAGAACTCAGAACAAGTACAAATGTGACAAGAGATATGTTGATTGGTAAACTAGCTTCCTTTGAGTTGAGTGAATTTGGTGAGTCTACTCCTAAAACATAATCTGCATTTAAAGCTACTGTATCCAAAAAAATCCAACAGAGATATGATTCAGGAGAAAGTTTCAGAAAGACATTCAAATATGAAGATGAGATGAAATATATTGAAGATGAAGAAAGAGAGCTAGAAGAGCTGGAAGCATTGATTGTGAAAAGAGAAGCCAGAGGAAAAGGTAAGTATAAAGGAAAGTTCCCTATTAAATGTTTCTCTTACAGTAAGATAGGTCATTTTTCATCAAGGTGTTGTAAGATTTGGAGATAACAATGTTGGTGTGATTTGTGGCAGAGGCACTATTTCTCTTGGTGGTAAATATAATACTAATGACGCTCTTAATGTTGAAGGATTGAAGCATAAATTTTGAGTGTTGGACATATGGTAGACAAGGGATATAATCTTCAGTTCAAAGATGGTAAGTGCAGTATATTGGGAAGTTCTGGAAATGTAATTGCTTTAGGTACAGAGACAAGAGGTAATATTTTTCATCTAAGTGATGCTAGTGAAAGTTGTTTAATTGCTCAAGTTGATGTAAGCTGGTTATGGCATAGGAGGTAGTGTCATGTGAATTTTGATAACATTATCAAAGTAATCTCCACACAAGCAGTCAAAGATCTACCTAAGTTAGTGAAGCCTACTAACACTATATGCAAGGAATGTCAGATGGGAAAGAAGTTAATAATTTATTTTCGGAGAAAAAATCATTCTAATCGTATACTGGAGCTCGTGAATATTGATCTATGTGGTCCCTTCAGAATTAAAATTTTACAAGGAGAAACGTACTTTATTTAGCTTATTGATAATTACTCTAGGATGATATGGGTTGCTTTCTTGAGAGAAAAACTTGAAGGATTAGAAAAGTTTCAAAGTTTCAAAGCTATGGCAGAGAATTAGACATGATTGAAGGTTAAATGCTTAAGTTCAGACATAGGTGGTGAATTCACTTCTCGGGAGTTCAATTCATTCTATGAAGATAATGGAATCAAAAGACAGTTATCTGCTCCCTGAACCCCTTAATAGAATGAAGTTGTTGAGAGAAAGAACATAACAATTCTAGATATTGCTAGAACTATGATGCAGGAAGGTAATGTTCCTCTTATCTATTGGAGAGAATTTGTAAGCACTGTTGTATATATTATCATCAGGGTAAATGTCAATGGTAATTCTAGTAACACTCCTTTTGAGTTATGGTTTGGTTATAAGCCTACTGTTAAATATTTTAATATATTTGGAAGTAGATGTTATATCAAGAGAGATGAAGATATTGGCAAGTTTGATGCTAGAAGTGATGAAGGAATCTTTCTAGGTTACTCTACAAAGAGAAAAGCCTATCAGTGCTACAATAGAAGATTGAAGAAAATGGTTGAAAGTGAAAATGTCAAAGGTGATGAAGACACTATTAGATCATCCAGATATTATGGATATGAATCAGATGAACAACATGATGGTACTAATAATGGAAAGAATGCACAGACACAAAATCAAGTTCAAATTGTTTTGGTGAATCAAGAGAATCATGAAAGAGAAGCTAGTGGAAGTGTAGAAGAGAGAAAAAAAGAACCAGAAGTTAGAGAGAATCCTAAAGTACCAAGGTATGTAAAGTTAAATCATTTTGAAAATCAGATTATAGAAGATAAGAAAAAAAGTGTGTAGACTAGAAGAAAAATTATAGAAGAGTATTGCTTGATTTCCAAGACTGAGACTAGCAATGTTAATGAAGCATGTAAAGATGAATATTGGATAGAAGCAATGAAGGAAGAACTGATGTAGATAGAGAAAAATGATACATGGATTCTTGTTCCCAAACCTTGGGATAAAAATGTGATTGGAACCAAATGGTTCTTTTAGAATAAGTTGAATGAACAAGGTGAAATGGTCAGAAATAAAGCAAGATTGGTATGTAAAGGATACTCACAGATGGAAGGTATTGATTTTGAAGAAACCTTTGCCCATGTTGCTAGAATTGAATCTGTAAGGTTGTTTCTTGCTTATGTTGCTTTTAAGAACTACAAAGTCTATCAAATGGAAGTGAAGTCATCATTTCTGAATGGTGAATTAGAAGAAGTTTATGTTGAGCAACTAGATGGATTTCAACTGACTGATGAAGGAGACATGGTTTTGTGATTAAAGAAAGCATTGTATAGACTCAAACAAGCCCCTAGAGCCTAGTATGCTAGACTAGATAAATACTTTTTGAAGCTTGGATTCAGTAAAGGTACTACTAACAACAATTTGTATTTCAAGGTGGATCGAGATAAAAAGTTGATTATTGAAGTCTATGTTGATGACATCATTTTTGAAGGTGATGATGACTTATGTATGAAGCTTGCTGATGAAATGAAAATTGAATTTGAAATTTCTATGATTGTAGAGCTGAAATTCTTTCTAGGACTGCAAATTACTTAGCTAGATGATGGAATATTTATATCTTAGTCCAAAAATGTAAGAGAGTTACTAAATTTTTTTTGGCATGGAAGACTCAAAACATGTAGTTACACCCATGATAGCCATATGTAAGTTAACATAGAATGATGATTCTCCTAAGGATAATCAAAAAAGGTACAATTCAATGATTGGTGGATTTTGCTATTTGACTTAGACCAGACTATACATTATGAATGTTGTATGTATGGTTGCTAGATATCAAGCTGATCCGAAGGAATCGCATGTGACTGCAATAAAGAGAATTTTCATATACTTGAAAGGGATAGTTGATTTTGGTCTATGGTATCCTAAGGATGATGATCTAACTCTGAATGCCTTTACAGATGTAGGTTGGGTAGGAGATGTGGATGATAGGAAAAGTACTAGTGGTGGTGCATTCTTTTTGGGGAGGAAGTTGGTGTCTTGGTTAATTAAAAAGTAGAATTTCATTTCCTTATCTAATGATGAGGTAGAATATATTATTGCTGCAAACAATTGCACTCAAGTAATATGGATGAAACAGATGCTGAGAGATATAAGAATTGAGTATGATGGGCCTATTGCTATATTTTTTAATAACTCAAGTGTCATAAACATTTCAAAGAATCTGGTGTTACATTCAAAGACAAAACATACATCTATCAACTATCACTTTTTTAGAGACAAAGTGAGTGATAAAGAAGTCATACTAGAGTATGTGCCTACAAAAGAACAAATTTCAAATATCTTTACTAAGCCATTGCTTAAAGATACTTTTGAGTATCTCAAAAGCGAGTTAGGGGTGATTTCCCCTCCTAATCTGAACTAAGATGCAAGTTTTTGCATCAATCCTTGCATTCATAGTCATATCTTGTTTTAGATTGATGTCGTGGTGACCTCTACTGAGGGGGAGTAGTCACATGATTCAGATATGTGGTTCAAAGCTTGTCTACCTTTGCCATTGATGTCAAAGGGGGAGAAGAGTAGTGTGAAAAGCCTTTGTAGAAGAAAGGGGGAGAAGAGCAATAAGCACTAAGAGGGATAAGATGGAAGAGTCTAAAGTAAGGAGGAGAAGAACAGTGGGTAAAGAGTTAGTTGTGTTGATGGTATTTTTCACATCATGTGTTGACATCAATACAAATGGGGGAGATTATTGGATGTTGTAGTTGTTTTTTTGATATGTGGTTGTCATTGATGTCAACACTATTATCATTAATGATTCTGAAGGCTGTATATGTATAGGATATTGAGAAAATTAAAATAAATATGTTGCATGCAGTCTATGAAGTAGTGAAGATCAAAGTAGTGGAAAGTTGTGTAAGTTGGTAACTAGAAGTCATGCATTAAATGGTTTTTTGTTGAGCCTATCTAGTATGTTCTATATAAGTTTCAAAGGTGTGCATCAAGATTGGAGCGAGTTATGAGTTTCTAAGTTCCTACAGTTATTCTATTACTGTATCAGGTGTTTCTAGAAAAAGAGAATGCAATTATGGTAAATTAAGTTGTTGTGTATGATCCTGTGATGTTCATTCATGGTTCTGTATCGTACTCTATAATTTTTGTATGTTTGTGTTGATTGGTGTGATCGTAATCAAATATTTTTCCTTTGTGTGTTCGAGTTTTCATGTTCTTGGCCGACATGGTGGTTGTAGCCCGTTCCAGATCCTTGTGGATTAATCTTTTTATGTTTGGAATTATCAAGGAAGTTTATTTAGGACCCCATTATGTTGTGACCGACTACGGCTGGTGTGCATTGAGATTTATTCATGAATTGGGCTGATAGTTTGTAATTTATTCTTTTATCTTTGGTCGACAAAGTTGTTAATGTAATTCCATGTAGCAGACATATAAGAGTGATTGTTTCTTTGTTTTGAAGTGTTTGAGATGTGCTCAATGAATGTATGAGAATTGTGAATGTAGAATGTGCAAATAAAAATAAGATCATTCAATTGCAGAGTAGAGTGTGAAGAATATTGAGTGAAGAATGAAGAAGGGTTTATGTGCTTAACTGGAACTATGATCAGGCTTTCACAAAAAGCTAATTTATGAGTTCATATTCCTTAGATGGTTTTAATCTGATTGTTCTACGTAAGGTTGTGAGCCTTCCTTTTTGAGCAGTGAGCTCTAGGTAGTGTGCCTAAATGCATGTGCATTCCTTATTCACTTTTCATTATACTTCTAACAAGGTATAATCTTGTGGACTAACATCCATCATGGTTTTCCCCTAATAGGGTTTCCATGTATAAAATCTTGGTGTTCATGTGATTCTGATGTGTTGTTGATTCATGATTTCACTGTTAATTATCTAATCTAAGATTAAAGGTTAATAAGGTTGAATAAGTATTAAATTTTGAGACAACTAATTAAACCCCCCTTCTTAGTTGTCTATTCTTGTTTTTCCAACAACCTCTTTTTGTAACATCTATAATCTTTCTTGAGTGGAATATCTTAGAAATATTTCTTCATCACATCTTGAATTAAAGATTCCCAATTCTTCATCTTCTCTGGTAATGTATCATTTGCTACCAAACACCCTGAAATACTTGATAGATGCAGGCTTGCCATACCACAGTTCATATGGAGTCTTGCAAATATTTTCTCTTAGAAGATATTTGTTCTAGATGTACACTATAGTGTGAACCGATTCCTTCTAAAATGTATCTACCAAATTTTACTCATTTATTTTAGCTCAAGCCATATATTTGGCAATCCTATTTCATCTTTCTACCACTCCATTTTGTTGTGGAGTTCTTGGTGTAGAACATCGATGCTTGATTCCATGATTTTCATAATACACCCTAAATTCACTTTATGTGAATTCTCCACCTCTATCTGATCTCAGGCACTCAATTTTTCTCTCAGTCTCCTTCTCCACTAGCTTCCTCAAAATCTTAAGCTTCTAAAATGCCTCAGCCTTCTCCTTTAAAATTGTTACCCATTCCATTCTAGTATAATCATCAATTAGTAGCATAAAGTATCTCTCACCTTGTAATCCTCTTTTCCTTTTGTGACCACACAAATCATTATGAACTATTTGTAAGGGTTTTATGGTTAAATTATTCTCTTATGGAAACTTAAACCTAGTTTTCTTTCCTTGTTGGCATCCTTTGGAGATACTATTTGTAGGCTTTGCTAACTTAGGAATGTTTCTAACCAATCCTTTTGAACATATTTTTATGAAGCTATAAAATTTTACATGACCCAATCTTCTATGCCATATCCAACTCTCATATACTTGGCCTATTAGACAATTTTGGCCTTTTACTTCACGAAAGGTTGTAGAGATTGATATCAATCCTTACTCCTTGTGCAATTATCTTTCCATTCTTCCATATCTTGAAACCTTCAAAATTGAACAAAATCTTGTAGCCATAGTCACACATTTGACTAACACTTAGAAAGTTATATTTTAAACTTTCAACATAAAGGACATCTTTTGTCTTATTCTTCCCATCTATACTCAATATTCCTTTACCACAAATCATTACATAAGTATTATCGCCCAATATTATTGATCCTTCTTTACATTTTTTAAGGTCAATAAATTTTCTCCGATCTCTAGTCATATTTTTGGAGCAACCACTATCAATTACCCACAAAATTTATTTATTTGCATGTAGTGCTATTTGGGAAATCATAGATTGTGTGGGATTCTATTATTTCTCCTTCCAAAATGTCTTAGGCTTCTTTTCAACTTTCTCTTCTTCTTTGTCAGAAACATTTATTTCCTTTTTCACCTTGGGAGGTAGGTTTTTCTTCCCTTCAAATTGATCATTTGGTCTCATAAACTTTGTTCTACAACTTCTAGACAAATGACCAAAATTGTTGTAGTTGTAACATATTATGCTCATATCCATTAAAGGAGAAAAAGGATTTTTTCTTACAAAGTTTTCACTCCTTTTAGGAACTATTCTACATTCTCTAGCCCTATAAGCAAATTGATTATAGGTATAGCAATACACATAGAAGTATGATGAGTACCTAGTCATAGCATTTCTTCGATTTGGATGAGGTGGTCTTCTTTGTATTATCCTCTTTAGATTATGTACTTTTGTAAATCCATCAACATTCATTCTTGTTATGTTCTACTTTTTCTTTTGTTGATCAGGCACTGACTGGTTGTCCTTGTCAGTAGCAGGCTTCTTTTCTTCACAAGTTTTTGTAACCTTGTTAGATTTATGTGTGCAGTGTTTTTACCCCATATAAAATGAAAGAAATAAACTCAAGCAAAAGGATAAAAACAAAACAAAACACTTAGATTAGGGCTTAAAGTTGAAACTCAAATTTGTAAATAAAATACCAAAATATTACCTTGTTTGAGCTTTATGAGTTTGTTTGACCCTTTTGATGGCTTGATATGTGTGCTCTATATCGATTTTGGAAACATAATGGCTTGTTGTAGCTTGATTTGGTCACAAAAGGGATGCAAGATGGCTATGGTTGCAAAAATGGCTAAGTGTTAGTCATTTAGAAAGGGAGATGGAAATGGATGGTGGAGATTGGAAGGGGGAGGAAAATCAAGGGTTTAGATCATGAGTTGACCAAAGGAATTAAAAATTATCTTTTTAATGTGCATGGGAGTGATTAAAGGAATTGAAAATTCATTTAGGACATGTGGTGAATAAAAAGGAATTTAATATTCCTTGGAGAAAGGGAAGAGGAATTAAAGATTCCTCCAAGTACCTTGGGAAAATAAAATGGAATTTAAAATTCCATTTGGGGATGTGGCAAGATTATAATGGAATTAAAATTTTCATTGGGGGTTGACTATGGGTTAGACTAGGATAATTACTAGATTATTAGAGGAGGGTTAGGTGGGGATTAGGATTAGAATTAGGATTAGGTGTAGATTATGGAGGATGTGACATGAGGGTATTAAATGAATAGAAATTATTTATTTAATTTATGAAGGAAAGGGATAAGTGATGGGAGTAAATAATTAAATGTAATTATTTACCTTAGGCTAATATTTGAAGATGATAGAAGAAATGGGATAATTTGAAGTGTGATAATGAATATTAATTAAATAATAGGGTATTATTTAATTAATATAGAGAACATGAAATTGCTTAAATTGGGGGTAGATTGACCAAACAAAATTGGTTGATTTTTAGTGTCTACATTTTTCCCCTCTTTGAGACGGTGTTACGAAGTAGCATCATTTCAAAGCAGATTAAAATATAGCACCTAAAAGAAGATGGTTATATTGGGGGAGATGCCCCAGTCATTCGAAGGAGTGACTAGGAAGAAAGATGATGGGAGTGAAAATGAAGATTAGGGATTGAGGATGCCCCCTCGAGAGGACATGTGGGTTCAAGAGAACATTGGTGTGATCTCGAAATGGATAAGATGATGCAAGGGTGGATGGGGAAGATGAAATAGAAAGATGATAAAAGATGATGGATAGAAGAGAGGATGGTAAGATGAAGAGATAATGGATTAAGGAGAGTGATAAGAAAGCAAGCACAAATGGATTTAAGGAAAAATATGATGTTTCCCTAGTCAAGCTACAAGCCAAGATGGATGTATGATGGATGGAGTGTTGTTGATGAGGGAATGATATATACAAAAAAACACAAAGATAGGGAAGGATACATCCTGATGATGATGATGAGAGTTTTGTTGATGAGGGAAGGATACATCCTAGAACAACACAAAATGATAGGGAAGGATACATCCCAATTATGATGATGAGAGTGTTGTTGATGAGGGGAGGATACATATTAGAATAACACAAGGATACGGAAGGATACATCCCAATGCCAATAAGGATGAGAGTGTTATTCATAAGGGAAGGATGCATCTCGATGATGATGAGGAGAGTGTTGTTGATGAGAGAAGGCTACATCCTAGAACAACAAAAGGATAGGGAAGGATACATATCGATGATGATGAGAAGAGTGTTGTTGATGAGGGAAGGATACATCCAAGAACAACACAAGTATTGTTGGAATGTGATGATGTTGATTGTTGTCATTAATGGATGTCATTGATGTCAACATATCTTGATTGTTTGATTAAGGTTCAGTTTTAATGCTTTGGTGATCCAGATTGGCATATTCTAAATGTTGTGCTATAATGATCTATCTTTGGTCATGTTTGTCTTGGTCCCATTTATTTTGCAACATAATGAGATACACTATTTTGGGTCTGAACCAACCTAGAAAGTGGTTACATACCCTGAAACATTGTTTGCATTGTAACGTGTATATCCTATTCTTTGGTTCTAGATATCGTGATAAATATGTAGCATGTTGATTTAACCGAGGAGATTTTGTGTGGTCCACATTTCATTTCTTTCCACCGCAGGAATGTTTTGTGGTGACCTAATTCCAATTGTGTTTGGCCGAATTAGGAGATTATGGAAGCATGAAATGGTAGAAGTAAAATTTGATTATGTTCGATGAAAGTAAGTGTGGTGAATGCGAATATAAAATCTAGTTATTTTGTGAAATTATTCGACCAGAGGTAGTAGAAAGTGAGGTTCTTCCGGTGTGATTGCTGGTGACAGTTATTTCTAGTAGTGGATTCCCTTTCATCATTCTTCTAGCAGTGAGACTTTTTCTTTTGGTAATGAGCCTTTTTTAATTTTTTCTATAATAGCTGGGCAGTGATCCCACCAACAGTGAGCCTTACCTACAATGAACAATTTGGTAGTGATCCCTTATAAAAATCACCTTAACCGGTGTTCTATAATTGAGAATTAGCATTCTTCATGGTTTTTCCCATCTTGGATTTCCACGTAAATTTGGTGTTCATTGTGCATGGTGTTGTTTTGTGCTTTCATGTTCATATTTATTTTAAGTATTATTTGATTGATTTAAGATTGCACCAGATTAATTAAGGTCAAGAAAATTGTTTAATGATAACTGATTCACCCCCCTCTTGGTTATCTGGACTATTCAACAATTGGTATCAGAGCTTTGGTTCCTCGAAGAAGAGCTTAACTGCTTCAGGTAGATCTGATGATGCACAAACTGACAATCCCTGTGTTTGATCAATCTAACTATAGTTTTTGGAAAGTGCAGATGAGAGGTTACCTAATTTCTCTAGGCTATAATACTTGGAAATTTGTTGAGACAAAATATGTTGTACCGATAAATGGTCCTAATACTGTAGATGATATTTCAACCTATGAAGAAAATGAAAAAGTAAGGTATGCAATCTATAGTGATTTTTCTAGGACTGAGTTAACAAAAGTTATTTCATTGAGCACCACTTATGAATTTTGAGAAAAGTTGAAAGAAAACTATGAAGGAAATGATAGATTGAAATTATCAAAGAAGTTGACAGCTAAGCATAGATATGAAAAGTTGAGGATAGAAGAAGGTGAATATATAGCAAGCTACTTTCAAAGAGTTGGCAATGCAATAAATAAAGTCAAAAATCAAGGAGGCACTCTAACAGATGATGTTATGGAGAAGATTTTGATGACCCTACCAGAGAGCTACAATGACAAGATCACAACTATTGAGGAATTTTATGATTCAAAGAAATTCACCAAAGAACAACTATTTGGTACCTTGACTACCTTTGAGATGAGGAAATTTGGAAGAGAAAAGGAGAAATCTAAAACAACCTTCAAAGCCACAAAAATAGAAAAAGATCCAAATAGTGAAAGTTCAAATGAGTTGGAAACAAACTTCACAAGAAAATTGAAGAAAGGTACCGACAAGTACAAAGGTATGTTACCTCTTAAATGCTTTAGATGTGGAAAGATTGGTCATTTAACATCTAGGTGTCCAGAAAAAGGAACAAGAAAAAAGTTTAAAAGAATCAACAAGAAGGCCTATTATGCTAATGAAAATGCTAGTATTTCAAATGATGAATCAGATCAAGAGAATTGTTTGTTTTTGGTGGAAAAGGATGAACCCAGATTTAATATCTCTAATATTTGTTCGGAAACTAATGATAACATCGAAGTTGTATTATTTGTTAAAAGAAATAGAGATGAATTGTTGATTGATAGTGGATGTTTGAATCATATGACTGGTGATAAAATTAAGTTTGTGAAGATAGAGAAATATGATGGATGTTATGTTAGATTTGGAGATGATAAAATGACACAAATTGTTGGAATTGGTTCTATTACATTTGATGGAAAACATAACACTGAATATGTTTACTATGTGAAGGGTTTATATCATAATATTTTGAGTGTTGGACAAATGTGCAAGAATGGCTATAATTTTGTATTTCAGGATGATGGTTGCGAGATCCGAAAGAGTTTTGAAACTATTATTGCAACAAGAAAAAGAAAAAGTGGGAATATGTATCAACTAGCAGGAGCTATAAAGAGATGCTTATTATCTCAATGTGATGATAGTTGGCTCTGGCACCGAAGGATGTGTCACATCAAATTTGATAATCTTGTGAGGATAAGTTCAACAAGAGTAGTCAGAGACCTGCCAAGACTAACCAAACAAGACAACATTATTTGTAAAGGATATCAAGAAGGGAAATGAACCAGGGGAACATTTTGAGGAAAAGAAGAATCATCTACTGGATTGTTGGACCTAGTACACACTGACCTATGTGGTCCAACTAGAAAAAGAAGCTTACAAGCTGAGAGATATTTCATGCTTTTAATAAATGATTATTCTAGACTAACTTAGGTTACATTTTTAAGAGAAAAATTATACGCTTTAGAAAAATTCAAGATTTTCAAGGTAGGAGTTGAGAATGAAGTGGATAGGAGAATTAAATGTTTAAGATCTAATAGAGGAGGAGAGTTTACTTCTAATGAATTCAACAAGTTTTGTGAGAAACACGACATTAAAAGACAACTATTTTCCCCTAGAACACCATAGCAGAATGGTGTAGTGGAAAGAATGAACTTGACAGTTCAAGAAGTAGCTAGAACAATGATCAAGGAAGTAGGTTTAACAAAGGTCTAGTGGAAAGAAGCAATACAAACAACAGTTTATACTCTTAACAGAGTAATGTTTCAGAGGAGGTATGGAAATACATCATACGAGCTATGGCATGGAAGAGCTCCCACTTTAAAGTACTTCCAAATTTTTGGAAGAAAATGCTACATCTGAAGAGATGAGGGCAATCTTGGAAAGTTTGATAGTAGAGCTGATGAAGGCATATTTTTGGGTTACTCTACAAGAAGCAAAGCATACCGATATTACAACAAGAGACTGAATAAGATAGTTGAAAGTGTGAATGTGAAAGTGGATGAAGATGCTCAATGAAATCCTAACAAGCATATTGAATATGAATCAAATGACTTAGATGAAAAAGAAAACAAGGATAAGAAATAAGAAGAGACAAAGGAGGATTTGACATCTAAAACCAAGACCCCAAGGTATGTATAGAGAAACCACTCAAAAAATCAGATTATTGGAGATAAGAATAGATGAATCATTACAAGAAGCAAAATAGCTCAAGAAGAAGTATTAATGCGTTTACTCTAAAAAACTTAGCCAAGGATTGTGGAAGAAGCATGCAATGATCAAAATCAGGTGAAGGAAATGAAAGAAGAGATTGATAAGATAGAGAAAAATTAGACTTGGGAACTTGTGCTCAGATTGGTAGACAAAAATGTAATTGGAACAAAGTGGGTATTCTAGAACAAGCTAGATGAGAATGGAAAAGTAATAAGTAAAAGGAAATATTAGTTTGCAAAGTTTACACTCAGATCAAAGGTATTGATTTTAAAGAGACATATGCCTCTATTGCCTAGATGGAAGCGATCCGAATATTCTTGGCTTTTGTAGCTTTTAAGGATTTTAAAGTCTATCAAATGGATGTAAAATCAACATTCTTAAATGGAGAACTGAAAGAAGAAGTCTATATTGAGCAACCAGAGGGATTTAAGTTCGTAAATGACCCGAATTTAGTTTGCAGGTTGAAGAAAGCTTTATACGAATTGAAGAAGGCACCTAGAGCCTGGTATGAAAGATTAGACAAGTATTTTACTATAGAAGAATTTAAAAAGGGATTTACTGACAACAACTTATTCAACAAAATTTACTCAGAACAAATGTTGATTGTTGTGGTTTATGTTGATGACATAATCTTTGGAGGAAATGATGATTTGTGCAAAAAAAATTTAGATGAAATGTAGAAGGAATCCAAAATTTCTATGATAGGTGAGTTAAATTTCTTCCTTGGATTACAAGTATATCAAGACAGTAAAGGAAATTTCATCTCTTAGTCCAAGTATACCAAAGAATTATTGAAGAAGTTTGGATTGGAGAACTCCAAACCGGCTTGTTCACCTATTGTTACTAGATGTAATGTCACAAAAGAAGATGATTCACCTAAGGCTGATGTAAGTATGTACAAGTCAATGATTGGAGGATTGCTATATTTGACTACTACTAGACCAAATATTAGGTATGTTGTTTGTTTAGCAACTAGATCTCAGCAAGAACCAAAGGAATCACATCTGTTTGTAGTAAAAAGGATCTTTAGTATTTGAAGGGTAGAAAAGATATTAGGCTATGGTATCCAAAGGATTCAAATTTCACTTTGACAACCTATACTAATGTTGATTAGGTTGGGTGTGTTGATAACAAGCGGAGCACAAGTGGTGAAGCTTATTTCCTTGGCTCCCGGTTAGTTGTTTGGTCAAGCAAGAAATAAGATTTTGTATCTTTATCTACTATTGAAGCTAAATACATTGCCACATCCTCATGTTGCACTCAAGTACTATGGATGAAACAAACACTGAAATACATTGGCATGTCATTTCATGAACCAATCTCAATTATGTGTGATAATACCAGTGCAATAAAAATTTCCAAGAATATGGTACAACACTCTATAATGCAACATATATCCATCAGATATCACTTCTTGAGAGAGAAGGTATTAGACAATGAGGTAAGACTTGAATATGTACCTACAAAAGAGAAGATTACAGACATTTTCATAAAACCATTGAGCAAAGATACTTTTGAGTATCTCAGCAAAAGTTAGGGGTTTTTCCCCTCCTAGTCTGCAATAATTTGCACTAGGGTGTGCATTGTTCCAGGGTATTATATGCTCACTCTTATCTGGCAATGCTTGGTGGCTTCCTCATAAGGGGAGTGGAGTAAATTTTTCAGGGGAGTTGTTTTCCCTTGTCTTTGATGTCAAAGGGGGAGAAGAAAACAAGGTCCTTGATGATGTTGATGCTAACATTGAGTTGTTTGGTTTTTTTTTGATGAATTTTACCATCAATGACAAAGGGGGAGATTATTGGAATGTGATGTTCTTGATTGTTGTCATTAATGGTTTTGATTGATGTCAACATATATTGGATGATTGATTAAGGTTTGGTTTTGACGCTTTGGTGATCTGGATTGGCATTCTCTGGATGTTGTGCTATAATGATCTATCTTTGGTCATGTTTTTCTTTGACCCATTTATTTTGCAACATAATCAGATACACTCTTTTGGGTCTAAACCAATCTAGAAAGTGGTTAGTGTACCCTAAAACATTGTTTTCATTGTAATGTGTATATCCTATTCTTGGTTCTAGATATCATGATAAATATATAGCATGTTGATTTGAGTGATGAGGTTCTATGTTGTCCACATTTCATTCCTCTCCATCGCGGGAATTTTTTTTGGTGACCTAATTCAAATTATGTTTGGCCGACTTAGAAGATTATGGAGGCATGGAATGGTATAAGTGAAATTTGATTCTGTTTGATGAAAGTAAGTGTGGTGAATGCGAAGATAAAATCCAATTATTGTGCAAAAGTATTCAACCGAAGGAAGCAAATAGTGAGGTTCTTTCAGTGTGACTGTTGGGGACAATTATTTCTAGCGGTGGATCCCCTTTCATTATTCTTCTAGCAGTGAGCCTTTTTACTTTTGGCTATAATAGTCGAGAATTGAGCCCACCGATAGTGAGCCTTACCTATAGTGAGAAATTTGGTAGTGAGCCCTTGTAAAAATTACCTTATTCAGTGTCACCTTAACTGGTGTTTTATAATTGAGAATTAGCATTCTTCATTTTTTTTCCCATATTGGGTTTCCATGTAAATTCTAGTGTTCATTGTGCATGGTGTTGTTTTGTGCTTTCATGTTCATATATGTTTTAAGTATTATCTAATTGATTTAATATTTCACCGAATTAATTAAGGTCAAGAAATTTATTTTATGATAACTAATTCACCCCTCTCTTAGTTATCCAGACTGTTTAACAAGGATAGGGAAGGATACATCTCAATGATGAGGAGGAGAGTGTTGTTGATGAGGGAAGGATACATCCCAAAACAACACAAGGATAGGGAAGGATACATATCAATGATGATGATGATTGGATAAGGACTTGTAGTAGGACTAGGAACAAGACTAAAGATGTGATTAGATGATTTGTGCTAGATTGAATGGATTAGGATTGGATTGAGATGTGATATTGACGAAATTAATTAAGATGATGGAGGAAAATATGTTTAAAATAACAAATCTATATGATCCTAAGAAGATTGAAGAGATGAGGATATGATGAGGAGGATGGATGAAAATATTCTTAGAATAATAAATCTATATCATCCTAATAATATTGAAGGGATGATGATATGATGAGGATGATGAAAAGATGCTTAGAATAAAAAATCTATATTATCCTGGGTGATGCCACAATAGTGTGTCTCACTTTTGGGACGTGCTACTTTTTGCCTTAAATTAGTATTTTAAAAAAAACTAATGATTTATGTCTTGAGAGGCTACATATAAAGGTTTTTAATTGAATAGGGATAGATAATACCCCCTTAGATCAAACCCCCTTGGATTAAACCCCTCTAGTATTAAATGTTAAAATCCGTAAAATAGATTATAACCCAGAATCAAATTGAAAGAGTTAGAAACATAAACTATAAATGCAAAAGCAATTGAAACAACAGAACAACGATACCAAGAGATTGATGTGAAATGCTCGAATGGAAAAGTAGCATCATATAACTATCTCCAAATATCGAATGAAAATACAAGCTCGGTAGCATGCTTATATAGACTAGAGAGAGGGAGGAGGTGGCAACACCGACCAATGAGGAGCAACCATCTATCAGACTAAAGATAGCAAGATAGCTAATGGATGCTCACATGTAGGAAGGTGACACCTCATAATCCTCTCACCTAATTAAAGATGCTTTATTAACCTAAGCAAGCTTAAATAAATGTGTAGGAAAAACCTTATGATAAGGAAAAAAAACCTACACTAACACCCCCCCTTAAGCATAGCTTAGGTGGGTAAAGAGATGGGTCTCGGCAAATCAAGCCTGATGAGGTACCCATGTACAATGAATTCCCCCCAAAAGAGAAGTAGACCCCCCCAAAATAGAGAGAGAAAGACATCATGAGCTAAGAAGCCCCCTAAAAGGAGGACACCTACCGCACCCCAAGCAAAGCTCGCAAATGAATGAACTTGCTCTCAGTGAAGGGTTTGGTGAAGATGTCAGTTGTCTGATCTGATGTCGAACAATACTAAAGATCAAAAACCTACTCATGAATCAGCTCCTGAATGTAGTGCATGTGAATCTCAATGTGTTTGGTCTGATGACGATGGACCGGATTGCGAGAGATCTGAATGGCACTTTGGTTGTCACAAAAGACGACTGTAGGCTTCCGGAAGGAAATGCCAAACTCAGGGAGAATGTGTTGAAGCCAAATGGCCTCAGTAGCAGCATTAATTTCTCCATGATACTCAGCCTTTGTTGATGAAAGAGCAATAGCAGACTGCTTCTTGCTTGACCAGGAAATCAAACCAGAACCAAGAGAGAAGCAATACCCTGAAGTAGATTTGCGATCATGAGAATTGCCTGCCCAATCTGAATCCATGTATCCCACCAAGTCAATATCCATGCCTGCTGCATAATGAATCCCATAACTATGAGTGCCCTGTAAATAGTGAAGGATCCGCTTAGCTTCTTTCCAATGCAGCTCATGTGGCTCCTACATGAACCTGGAGAGTAGGCCCACGACATATGAAATATCAGGCCTCATGTGAGTCAAGTATATGAGACTCCCAACCAATTGGTGATACAAGGTAGCATCTACCAAAGGTGAAGAAAAAGAAGCCTCAAGTATGACCCCTAACAAAAATGGAGTCGGCGTAGGCTTACAATCAGCCATGCGAAATCTGGAGAGCATATCAAGAGCATACTTGGGCTGAGAAAGAAAGATACCAGCCGAAGACTATGTAATCTCAATGCCCAAGAAATAGTGAAGAAGACCCAAGTTAGACATCAGAAAACGATCATGAAGGGCAGTTTTCACTGCCTTGATGGTGGATAAGGAACTCCCTATAATCAGCAAGTCATCAACATAGAGAACAAGGAAAGTGAGAGTATCATATCGCTGTAAAATGTAGACGTTCGGATTAGAATGGCACCGAGTGAACCCAACTGATAGAAGAAAGGAGTCCATCTTGGCATACCAGGCTCGAGGGGCATGTTTAACGCCATAGAGAGACTTCTGAAGTCGATAGACAAGTGAAGGATCCTGATTGAACCCCTGTGGCTACTCCATATATATCTCCTCCTGAAGGTCACCGTGAAGAAAAGCACTCTTCACATCCATCTGATGAACTTCCCAGCGATGGGCTGTAGCAATGGCAATGAAAAGTCAAATTGAAGTCATCTTGGCAACCCGCGCAAAAGTCTCAAAGTAGTCAATCGCAGGAACTTGGGAGAATCCTTTTATGACCAAGCGAGCCTTATGTTTGTCGACTGACCCATCTACTGCAAATTTTATTTGATAGACCCACTTGCATTGAACAAGTTTTCTTCCCTTAGGAAGTGGGACTAAATCCCAAGTATGGTTCCTTTCCAAGGAACTGAGCTCTTCTTGCATAGTAGTATCCCACTCCGGGACACCAGAAGCTTCCCTGAAGGATTGTGGATCAGAAGCTGAAGTAAAGAAGAGATGAGGAGCCTGCTCAAACTGTGACCTTGTTCTTCTTGCATTTGAAGGTTCACCAATCCAATCACCTACTGACTCCAAAGTCTGATGAGCCCAAAGGGGCCCAGTTATAGGAGAATCTAGAGGAGAATCATCATTCTATGAATGATGACTAAGAGAGGAGGAAGATGAACCCTCATCATCACCATCTGAAGTGGAGGAAGAAGACTCCTCGGGAGGATTAAGATCCTCATAAGAACTATCATCATGAAGTCGCAGTGTCTCCATGGGAATGAAGGATGGAGAAGTGGTAGAAGAAGTATCTTCCTCAAACTGAACACTCCTCTCAATGAAGAGCTCATGTGTGGTAGGGTGGAGTAGCTTGTAGCCTTTGACACCATCTGGATAGCCAACAAATATGCAAGGCCTACTCTACGGATCCTTTGCCTTGTGTTTCTTTGCTGGAATGTGGGCCCATGTAGGAGACCCAAACACTCGGAAGTGCTTGACTGTGGGTTTCTGACCAGTCCAATCTTGAAAAGGAGTTACCCCCTTCACAGCTCAGTGAGGAACCTGGTTTTGGATATAATATGCACAGTTGATGGCCTCTGCCCAATACTGAGGTGCCAATGATTTGGAGTGGATCATGCAATTAGCCATTTCTTTCAATGACCGATTCTTTCATTCTGCAACTCCATTTTGCTATGGACTGTAGGGAACCGTGTGCTGAAGAATAATACCATCTAAGGCACAAAACTGCTCAAACCTCTGGTTAACATATTCCCCACCATTATCAGTGCGTAGAACCTTGACAACCTTCCCAAATTATTTCTTTGCAAAAGCTTTAAAGTCCTGAAAAGACTCAAAGACTTCAGACTTTTGTTTGAGAAAATATACAAAGGTGTATTGGGAAAGATCGTCAACGAAGGTCAATACATATCTAGCTCTGCTGAATGAAGGATGCTGAAATGGTCTAGCCAAATCACTGTATACTAACTCCAAGAGTTGTGTGGCTCTCCATGCTTTGCCTTTGTCAAATGTTTCTTCAGGATGCTTGCCAAGGATGCAGCCTTGACAAACTCCATCAGAGAATTGAATAGAAGTCAACCCTATAACCATGTCATGCTGACTGAGTTGCTGCAAGTAGCGATAGTTCAAGTGGCCAAACTGCTGATGCCACAAACGGCTCACCTCATCTGAGTGAGTGAGCAATGCCAATGAAGGAGAATCAGGAACAAAATGAGAAAATTGATAGAGCCGAGAATGGTTATCAACTTTTCCTACAGCAACTGTAGACCCATTGTGCAGATCACTAATAACCACAGAATCAGGTGTAAATTCAACTTTCTTTCCAGAACTTGTATGGGTGATCTGGTAGACAGATAGGAGATTAGTTGAAAAAGAAGGCACACAAAGAACATCATGGAATGTCCCATCACCAACATCAACAAACCCTCTCCCAAGAACTTCTTCTGGTGTATCATTACCCATAAGAATATCAGGGACAAAACATTACTCCAAGGATGAGAAACTTTCCTTTGTATTGCCCATGTGGTGAGAAGCACCTAAGTCAATTACCCAACTTTCTGGTGGTGTAGCAACTGCAACAAGGGCCTTTCCCTTCCACTTATTGTTTTTCGTGCCCTTTGAAGATTTTGAAGAATCTTCCTTAGCTGAATCTGACACTTTTATATTATTCTTCTCAAGAAGATAAGTGAGATGAGCTATTTTCTTTTTCAAACACTTATGCTCTTCGTGACTAGATTTCTTACAAAAGGCACACATTGTCTTCTCCTTTTTAGACTTGTTATCTTTAAAGGAAGGCTCAGGAGCTGCATTAGTTGCAGCTTGTTTTGGACCTTGTTTCTTCTCTCCATGAACCTATTGTTTTTTATTTTGCTTCCCATTGCCTTTCTGATCTTTAGTGCCTTGATTTGCAGCCAAGACATGAGACTTAGAAGGCTTAATAGTGCCCATGTGAATCAATTTATCTTGTTCTTTAGTGAGTTCAGCAGCAAATTCATCTAAAGAAGGCATTTTGTAGGTAGTCCCAAGAGCACTTTTGGTTGCATAAAATGCGAAAACAAACACTGAGTAGTTAGGACCAAGCTTAGAGAGAATACTTAAGATCAATTGTGGATCTTTCTTTTCAATCTTGCAATGCTTCAACTGTAATCTAATGGCCTTTAGCTTTGTGAAGAAGTCTTGTATTATATCAAAATTACATGGATTTAACCCTATTAGCTCATTCTCCAATTGATGCCCCCTTAATTCATCTTGTTTACCAAAGAGATTTTCTAAAATAGTCCATACTTCATTTCGTGTTGTTGTAGATTCAACATGAAAAAGAAGATTAGGAGAAATAGACATGCATAGAGTTCCAAAAGCTTCATCTAGCCTATCAAAGAATTTTGGCTTTTCTGCAATTAAGGTTGGTTCAATTTCTAGACCCATTGTAACCCTATATAGTTCTAACTTCTTAAGTTAGATAGTCATCTTGGACAGCCACTCATAGTAGTTGTAGGGTGTTAGAATAGGAACAGTTAAATGATCCATCTTAATATAGAATTAGATTGTTGTTGTTTGTGAGGAAGAAAAAGATGCAAGAACACACAAGACACCCCCCCTTTCTCACTCAATCAAAGAACCCCCCAGAAAATATGATTTGGCACTTTATATTTAGTGTGTTTACAATAACCACCAGCAAGAAATACTAAGTGGACTTGATCTCAACTCTATTATAGATCCTTAAAATGAGCATATGTTGAAAATACAACTTAGGCACAATACCCAGTAAAATAAACAACACCACTACAAGCTACACGAAAAAAAATCCACTTTCAAAAAAAGAAGCACCTCAATCTGAGGTTTTATGTGAATGTTATGCCTCTTCGAAGTTCTGAAAATGAGGACTTTACAGTGTCCCAACTGAGAATCTTTAATTTATGCAATAATCCTGCATCCAAATCAAAAAAAGACTACACTAGTGCATAGAGCACAAAAAAATAGCCAAGATAAAAAAAAAAATTAGGAGAAATGGAGTTCGTATGAGCAAGAACGGAGCATTTGAAATTTGTCTTCAAATTTGAAACTGCCAATGGAGAGGGGGTCTGCTGTCGCTTTCTGACTTTGATTCTGCAAAATATATAAGCTTCATGTAAAAAGTAAAAGATACCCAGATGGTTTTTTGATGTGGTGAACAAAACCCAGAAGGCGTTTTTCCTGATTATGTATAGATGATGTAGCTGTAGTGTAAATTAGGCACCTTCAACAACAAAAAACGACCCCAGCAACCCAAAAAACGACATGCAAAGGTAGAATCAGCTACCAAGAGATTGCAAATGCATGTTGCAACCTGCAATACTGATTAACACACAAAATATGGAAGCCGATTGACAGAAACAAGATTACTGGATCTTCATAAATCCTTTTTGATTCTCCAGATCGTTTGAAAAATGCAAGAGAAGAGTCATACAGGATTTTGCAAGATCACTACAAAGAATCTAACCTTACCAAACTTGTTCTGAAACCATGTTAAAATCCGTAAAATAGATTATAACCCAGAATCAAATTGAAAGAGTTAGAAACATAAATTGTAAATGCAAAAGCAATTGAAACAGCATAACAACGATACCAAGAGATTGATGTGAAATGCTCGAATGGCAAAGTAGCATTAGATAACTATCTCCAAATATCGAATGAAAATACAAGCTCGGTAGCATGCTTATATAGACTAGAGAGAGGGAGGAGGTGGCAACACTGACCAATGAGAAGCAACCATCTATCGGACTAAAGATAGCAAGATAGCTAATGGATGCTCACATGTAGGAAGGTGACACCTCATAATCCTCTCACCTAATTAAAGATGCTTTATTAACCTAAGAAAGCTTAAATAAATGTGTAGGAAAAACCTTATAATAAGGAAAAAAAACCTACACTAACATTAAATCATACCCACAATGGAGTCTCCTTCATACCTATCAAAATGCTGGCAAAAAATCACTTTTTCTTTACCTTTTGAGGGATTAAATAACATCATTTAAAAATTATATTTTGCAAGATTTTTGCCCTCAAAACAAGATTTCCCACAAGTATAGGTTTGATATATTTTCATTTTATAATTTATTTACTTTTTAATTTTTATTAAACATAAGTTTTTCTTTGAACATCAAGCTCTTTGTTGTGCAGAGGTGGAAAAGTAGTAAACCATTGTAATTATTTTTTGAAAAATACCTATTCCCTAGGTATTTATGTCCCTGTTTCACCCATAAAAGAAAAATTTGATTTCAATATATACAAAAAACGTTAGGTTATATGACATACGTGTATGTCCAAATTATAGTTACAATGACTTCAAAAACTATTTTTTAAAAAAATATGCAACAAAATATTATGAAAAAATATCCTTTTCCTAGATATTGATGTTGAGAATCTATATTTCAAAACTTAGAGTTTAATCCTTTGTTAAAAAAAGTTGTGTTGTACGACACAAATGTTACTTTTTGAAAATGTTGGTTTCTATCTAAAACCAATTATTAAAGGAGATGTTAAAAGATTCATGATTTATTTCAAAAAAATAAAATAAAATATATATTTAGATTCAAAACACAAATTTCCACAAATCACTAGTTCACAACATCTTAAAATTCTTAATGGATTAGATGATATACATCTCAGAAGATGAAGATTCAGTTAAAAATATTGATTTAAATGTCCATTTTGGAAAAAAATGAGACACGGTATTGTGATTTCACCCTCCTAAGAATATTTAAGGGATGATGATATGATGAGGATAAAGATAGTGGAGTGATGAAAATAGATAGGATAGATAAATGAGGAAGAGTGATGGAGGATGAATGGATTAGAAAGAGTTAGGGTAAATGGATGGGGTTTCAATAGATGGGAGGATGGGAGATGGGGAGATGAATGGATAGTAACCAAATCAAGAAAGTTAATTATTATGTGTTATACTACCATATAATGAGCACTTAATTTGATATAGAATCGGATACTATGCACCAAGGTATGAGGAACTAGGGTGATGTTGTATTGCATGCATAAGAGTGATGCAACATACGAAAGGTTAATTTGGTGGAGGGGCACCCATAAGTCTATTATGACTCTAAGGGTCAAAACTTGAAAAAAAAAATTGGTTTGGGTTGTTTTCATGTAATAAGGTCTTTCTAGACCATTTCATGTTAGTTTCCATCTATGTTGAAGTCCTTAGGTGCAAGGTAGTGTGCAAATGCAAAAGTTGTCAAAGTTGCATAATGTTGTTAAGCAACTTTTTGCATTTTTTGTCACAAATGGACATAATGATGTTTTGTTAGTCCATAATTTGAAATGTTGTTGGAGACTATTGGAACATGTTTGTACATGCTTAAAAATCCTTGTATCATCGAAAAATGAGTTGGATGTTGAAATTTTGGAGTTGAAGCAATAAAGACATTTTCTTTTTCTAAATTTTCCTACATTTCCTATTGTTATCTTGTGTGGTATGGATCTGCACAACCACGTACTGGTCTAGAACCAATTTGGGATGAAATTACAATGAATCTACTTTCCATTTCTTTTTTTTCCATGCAATTTCATTAAGAATTAAGGAAGTGCTAATTTCTTTCTTGAGTGGTCAAAATCCTAGGTAGGGTAACCAGTGATCAAGAAAAATGCTTAACTCTCCATTCCACCAGTAGAAACCTTCAAATTTGGTGGAATGGAAAAATTTTACATGTATTTTAATTTTCCAAAGTTGTGGATTCAAGAGAGGATGTTTGCACGTGTGAAGATTCCTCGATGGCCTGATATCTCCATGTATCAGAACTAGGAACCTTAGAGACTTGGATAATTTGTTGCAAGGATGTTGTAGGATGATCTATGAGGAGGGAGTAGTTTATTGAGGCCATGAATTATGTGTTGGAATTGTTGTAATAAGATTAGAGACACTAGAGCCCAAAAAAAACCAATTGTTACCAAGCCTAGTTGCCTCATTAGGCCTAATAAGAAAGGGGACAGTCATATTTTGAACCTTTATGTACAAAGAAATCCTACCTCTTTTTTGGATATGTTTAAGAATGGCCAAAAGGGTGTCTCAAATGGGCCTTACCTTTTGAAGATCATGTCTATTCCAAAATTTGTGTTCAAAAGGATCATTTTGAAAGGCTACAAGTATCAATGACAGTTTGAGAAGGTAAGCCAATAGGTTAATGACTTGGGGTTCTTGTGAGTGGTTTTTGAGTGTGTTGGATCATTGTATACTCTTTCTCTACATAAAATTGGTATCAGAGCGTAGGTTGGTCTGAAGAGGGAAAATTTGAAGTGAAGAGAATCAAGGATGCCTCCAAAAGGGAATCGAGTTGCCAAAGAGGTGAATGAATTAAAGGAGAAACATACAAGAGATATGATACAAATGAAGGAGTTGAAAGAAACCCTTCAAGCTAGGATTTTTGTAGTTGAAACAAGTCAGAGAAGAGGAGTGGTCATAGGAGACTTGAGTGGCCGAGAAGAAGAAGAAGAATAAAGGGGGGGGGGAACTCCCAAAAAGGGTCCTAAGGAGAGTTGGATCCTAATGACTTGAGAATGGAAAATCTATTGAAGGAAGTCAAGGGATAAGGTCCCAAGATAAATATGGATTTACCAATGTATGGAGGAAAATTGGATAGTGAAGAACTCCTAGATTGGATAGGAGCACTAGACAACTACTTTGAATATGAAGATGTACCAAAAGAACAAAGAGTGAAGTTGGCCAAGACAAAATTGATGGGCCATGCCTTAATTTGGTGGGAATATGTACAACATGAGAGGAGAAAGAAGGTAAAATCCAAAATCACCTCTTGTGATAGGATGGTTTCCAAAGTCAAAGGTAAATTCCTACCTAGTGACTATGCCATTCTGTTATTCAGAAAGCTTCAAAATTTTAAGAAAAAAGATATGGATGTGAAGGCCTATACAGAGGAGTTCTATAGATTTAGTATAAGGGCATGCCATCTAGAAGATGATTTGGAAAAAGTGGCAAGATATATAAATGGGTTGAGATACAACCTACAGGATGAACTAAGTCTCACAAACCCAAGAACGGTGGAAGAGTACTATCAATTTTCCATAAGGGTTGAAGATAAGTTCAAGAGAAGAAAAGAAAAGAAAAGCATGGGTAGAGGAAGGAATTTTAGAGGAAGAGAGACATTTTTTGGTAAGGGGAAGTCCCAAAGATCACAAGGTGAAACAAGTAACAATCAAGAACAAAATTCAGATTCAAGGGGAAGCTTTAGAGGAAGAAGGCCTAATAATAGGGGCAGATTTGGAGACCAAATGGGAGGATCTAGTGGATTCAATGGGAAATTCTATAAATGCAATAAAATTTTAGGTCTTCAAGCATGGAAATTTATTAAAAATTAGTCCACCAATTCATTTGGAGAAAGAAGAAATCAGTCTGTACAAGGAGAGGATAGTGAAAGTGTGAATTCTCCATCACATAATGTTGATCCAAAAGTGGGTGAGTCTCTCATGGTGAGGACTTTGATTAAAGTACTAATGGAGAAGGAACCACCATAGAGAAAGTCACTTTTCAAAACTACATGTAAGTGCCTAGGGAAATGTTGCAAAGTTGTGATTGATTCTGGTAGTACTGACAATTTGGTTTCTATTGAAATGGTACAAAAGCTTAAGTTGAAGAGAATCCCTCATACCACTCCATACACAGTCCCTTGAATTAAAAAAAAGGGAAAAAAGTAGTTGTGAATGAACAAAGTTGGGTAGATTTTCACATAGGGGGATATAAGGATAAGGTCTTGTGTGACATAATCCTAATGGATGTTTTCCATATGCTTTTGGGTAGTCCTTGGCAGTATGATAGAAAGGAAATCCATGATGGTAGGAAAAAAATATATGCCATAGAAAAGGATGGGGTTTCTTACACTCTTACACCATTGAAAGATGAGAGCCAAGATTCCCAAGTAGGGTCTAGTATGATGTTGGTCAATGAAAAGGAGTTCCTAAAGACCATGGAAGAGAAGAATGCAAGTTTCACCATCATAGTAAAGCCTAGGTCTATCATTACAGCCAAAAAGAAAGAAGAGGAGCCTTTAGAGATCAAAACCTTTCTTAAAAAATATGTTGATATAGTAGTGGATGATATTTCTAACACCTTTCCACCTATGAGAAACATTAGTCACCACATTGATTTAATTCCAGGGGCTAGTTTTCTTAACAAAGTTGTTTATAAGATGACTCCACAACAAAATGAGGAGATAAAGATGCAAGTACAAGAATTACTTGACAAGGGGCTAATTAGAAATAGTTTGAGTCCTTGTGCGGTTCCCACATCTCTATCACTAAAGAAAGGAGGTGAGTGGAGGATTTGCACTAATTTTAGGGCCATCAACAAGATCACAATAAGGTATAGATTTCCCATTCCAAGAATTGAAGATTTAATGGATTGTTTGGGTGGTGTATGTTACTTTTCCAAAATTGATCTCAAGAGTGGTTACCACCAGATAATGATCAGACCAAGTGATGAATTGAAAACATCCTTTAAGACAAATGAAGGGTTGTATGAATGGCTTGTAATGGCCTTTGGTTTATCAAATGCACCTAGTACTTTCATGTAGTTAATGAATGAAGTGCTCAAATATTTCATTGGTAAGTTTGTTTTGGTATATCTTGATGACATTCCTATTTTTAGTAGATCTAAAGAAGAGCATTTACAACATTTGGATTTTTTTTTTAGAAGATTACATGAAGAGAAACTAATGATAAACTTGAAGAAATGTAATTTCTTGAAAAAAAAATTGGTATATATTGGTTTTGTGGTCACCAATGGTACCTTGAAGATGGATCCTAGCAAGGTTGGGGCTATCTTAAGCTGGCCTACACCCAAATCAGTGGTTGAGGTGAGGAGTTTCCATGGTTTGGATATTTTTTATAAAAAAATTATAAGAGGTTTCAGTCATGTTTGTGCTCCTATGATTGATACTATTAAGGGTGATAAAAGTAAGAAGTTTGTTTGGTCTATTGAGGCTGATAAGAGTTTTGAATATTTGAAAAAGAGGGTAGATGAGCAGCTTATATTGGCTTTTCCTACTTTTTATAAGGTCTTTAGAATTGAATGTGATGCAAGTGGCCATGCCATAGTTGTTGTGTTGAGTCAAGAAAGCAATCCCATTGCCTTCTTCAATGAAAAATTAAATGAATCCAAGAAAAGGTATTCTTCCTATGATCTTGAAATGTATACAATGGTGCAAGCATTAAAGAAATGGAGACATTATCTACTTCCTAAGGAGTTTATAGTGTACATTGATAATAATTCACTCCAATTTCTGAATATTCAAGATAAAATCAGTCATAGGCATGTTAAATAGGTTGAGTATTTGCAAGGTTTCACTTTTACCATTAAGCATAAGAAAAGGCGGGCTAACAAGGTGGCAGATGCATTAAGTAGAAGGGCTCTAATGGTTTAGGAAATTCAGTTACAAAGAATGGGAGTTGATTTTTTGAAAGGTATGTATCTTGAGGATGCATATTTTAAATAAAATTATGCAAGCTGTAGGCAGCCTTGTAGAAACAATAATGAAAAATGGCTTGATTTTCTAATCCAAGATGATTTATTGTTAAAAGGGGCACAATTATGTATTCCTAAATGTTCAATGAGGGATAACATGATCAAATAAAAGCATAGTGGCATCCTTGTACGTCATTTTGGTCTTCATAAGACCTTGGAGCAATTGAAGAGAAAGTATTATTGGCTAAAAATGCAAACTAATGTCAGAAAATTTGTTTAAAAGTACACTATTTGTCAAAGGGCTAAAGGATGTAGCACTAATGCAAGGTTATACCAACCTCTTCCCATTCTCGATAGGCCTTGGGAATCAATTAGTATGGATTTTGTGATGGGGTTGCCAAGAACAAAAAGAGGATTTGACTCAGTGTATGTTGTTGTGGAAAGGTTTTCTTAGATGGCTAATTTTATACCTTGCAAAAGTACTAAATGATGCTTCATACATAGAAGGTCTATTCTTCAAAGAGGTGGTAAGAATTCATAGTTTTCCTCTTAACATTGTTTCAGACAGGGACAACAACTTTGTTGGTCATTTTTGGAGAACCTTATGGAAGAAACTTGGTACTAATTTTAGTTTTAGTTCTACCTATCCCCCTCAAACTGATGGGCATACTGAAGTGGTTAATAGGAGCCTTGGGAACCTCCTAAGATGTCTAACCAAGGATCATTCAACACAATGGGATCTAATTTTGTCTCAAGAAGAGTTTGCCTACAATAACAGTGAATAGGAGTGTTGGGAAAAGTCCTTTTGAGATTGTTTATGGTTTGTAGTCTAGGGGTGTGTTTGAATTGAGATATGTCAGTGGGATGGAAAGGAGGAGTATTGAAGTTGGAAAATTTGTTGTAGCTATGCAAGATAATTACCAACAAGTCAAATATAATCTTCAAAGGAGTGTAGAGAAGTACAAACATAATGTTGCTCTAAAGAGGAGAGAGGTTCACTATAAGGTTGGGGATTTGGTTTTGGCTCATTTGAGGAAGAAAATTTTTCCTAAGGGGTAGTATTCTAAGCTACACATGAAGAAGATACCTAGGGCCATGTAAAGTGGTGCATAAATTTTGAGAGAATGCCTATGAAATAGAGCTTCCCCCTGGTGTTTCCATTTCTCCTATTTTTAATGTATCTAACCTTTACCCTTATAAATGGGATGTTGTTGTAGGTGATAATGTAGGTTCATCACCTCTCTCATATGAGGAATGGGTTAGAGATCTCCCACAAAGCTATCCTTTGGAGTTGGGATGTATTTTGGACAAATAAGAACTCAAGAAGACAAGGAAGAAGGTCTACTTCTAATATTTGGTTAAATGGTGAGGTCTTCTAGTGGAAGATGCTTCTTGGATGACTAAGGATGAGATTGTGAAGCATGGTTACATAGTTGTAAATCTGTCCTCAAGTGGGACTTCATCTTTCTTTCCCTTGGGAGTATGGTGCAGGGGCACCCACAGGTCTATTATGCCTCCAAGGGTCAAAACTTGGAAAAAAAAATTGGTTTGGGTTATTTTCATGTAATAAGGTCTTTCTAGACCATTTCATGTTAGTTGGAGTCTAGGTTGAAGTCCTTATGTGCAAGGTAGTGTGCAAATGCAAAAGTTGTCAAAGTTGTGTAATGTTGTCAAGCAATTTTTTGCACTTTTTGTCACAAATAGACATAATGATGTTTTGTTAGTCCATAATTTTAAATGCGGTTGGAGACCATTGGAACATGTTTGTACATGCTTAATAATCCTTTTTTCATCAAAAAAGGGGTTGGATGTTGAAATTTTGGAGCTGAAGCAATAAAGACATTTTTTGTTTCTACATTTTGCTACGTTTCCTATTGTTATCTTGTGTGGTATGGATCTACACAACCTTGTACTAGTCTAGAACCAATTGGGGATGAAAGTACAGTTAATATACTTTCCATTTATTTTTGTTGCATGCAATTTAATTAATAATTAAGGAATTTGTGCTCATTTCTTTCCTGACTGGTCGAAACCCTAAGTAGAGTAACTAGTGATCAAGAAAAATGCTTAACTCTCCATTCCACTTGTAGAAACCCTTCATACTTTGTGGAATGGAATTTTTTGACATGTATTTTAATGTTCCAAAGTTGGAGAGGAAGGAGAGTATGTTTTCACATGTGAAGATGCCTTCATGGTCTGATATCTCCATGTATCAAACCTAGGAACCCTAGAGACTTGGAGAATTTGTTGCAAGTATGTTTTAGGATGATCTATGATGAGGGAGTAGTCAATTGAGGCCATGAGTGATGTGTTGGAAGTATTGAAATAGGATCAGATACCCTAGAGCCCAAAAAATCCAATTGTTACCAAACCTAATTGCCCCATTAGGCCTACTAAGAAAGAGGATAGTCAGATTTTGAACCTTTCCATACAAAGAAACCCTACCTCATTTTTGGATATTTGTAAGAATAACAAAAAGGGTGTCTCAAATGGGCCTTACTTTCTGAAGATCGGGTCTTCTCCAAAATTTGTGTTCAAAAAGGTCATTTTGAAAGGCTACAAGGATCAATGGTAGTCTGAGAAGGAAATCCAATAGGTTAATGACTAGGGGTTCTTGTGAGTGGTTGTTTGAGTGTGTTGGATCATTGTATACCCCTGCGCTACATCATAATCCAACATTCCAAAGTCGCAAGGGCTTTGCTAGGGCCAATGTTAGAAAACCACAAACATAAAGGATGCCCCAACATAACACAAGATTATAAGGATCCCAATGGGTACTATGCAGGACAACCAGGAAGACAAAATCACATAGAAAAAATAAAATATTTACCATTCAAAGTGCACCATGATATAATGGATCATGGCAACCCTGAGTAGGTATAATATGAAGCTCAAATGATAAAGAAAATGTAAAAGCACTGAAAGATCACAAAAAAATTCAAATATCCTTTGCCATAGGACCAGTAGGTGGATGGGATTGATGCAATCTGATTTAAGGAAGGATACATCCTATTAAGACAAAAGATGGAGGTTAGATTTATTGATCGACATGACTCAAGATACTTCAAACAGATTGAATCTCATGACACCAGTGAATTTTTTTGTAAGGGACTAGTTGGATAAGGACATGCTTGATGACATGACACAAGACCAAGACACACCCTAAGAATAGACCTAGGGGCTCGGGGGTTGATCAAATATTATCCTTGCCTACGTGAAAGTGCAAAGCCCTCATAGTTCTATTAAAATACTAACGACTAACCATGGATAAAGTCAGAAAGAGGACAATGGAGACTCAGATGGATGACGAAGATCGACACAAATGGACAAAAAAAAGTGAGGACCAAATAGACAAATGATGGGGACTGAAACAAAAGGACATACCAAATCCTAGGATGATTATCGATGATGGCCTTGCCTACGTGAAATCGCAGAGGCAATGTAGTTTGAAAAAATACCAATGAAAGATAATGGATAAGGGATGATAAGATGACCATGATAAATAGATACAATAATGGAGCCAATATGATAAGACAAGACATACCTTGTGGATAAGATTGTTGATATGCATAAGATGTGGATTATGTGAAGCTCGGGGATGGGGCAGTTATCCAAATCATCAAAAGATGAATTGGGAGAATGGCATGATGGATAGGTAAGGGATGAAGGGTGATAGGAGGTTAGAAAGAGGTGAGAAATTGATAGGAGTGATGATAGTGAGATGAATGGAATTGGATTGCATTGGGGTAGCCTATAGGTAGATACCAATGACAAGGGATGATGGATAGGAGGATGAGATGGTAGAGGGATTACATGGATGGAGGATCAAGAGATAAGAATTTGGATATGGTTGAATTATATAATGGAAGGATAGGAAGATAAGGACGAGGAGGTGGAAGGGATTGTATGGATGGATGTATGGGAAGATAACGATGGGAATATTTTAAAGGATTAGTGGATAGATGGATGGGAAGATAAGGATAGGAAAATGAAAAAGGATTAGTGGATGGATGGATGGGAAGGTGACAATAGCGATATGGAAGGAATGATAGGATGTATGAATGTTGTCTCCAAGGACTATGTCACAAAGAAGGAGATGCTCCATTGTAGATATTTCATGTATGATTAGATAGGAGGGATGGAAGATAGATGGATGCATAAATAAGGAATGCAGATGGATTGTAGCATGATGTGTCGAAAAGGAAGGTAGATGTATGTGGAAAAAATGCATGGATAAGGAAGGTAGATGTGAAAGATAAGGAATATGAAAGTGTATGGATGAGGGGAATGTATTCCAAGAGGTTCCCAAAGCATGTATATATTTTTTCCCCTATCTATATCAAGATTAGGAGGATGGAGGCACTGGAGATAAATGGGATATGACGGGTAGGATGTTTAAGATGGTGGGATGGAGAAGATGGATGAAGGGGATGCATAGGATGAAGTTGCCCCAAAGTGTGGAGGTAAACCAGATGGGGGATTTACACATGATGCCTATTTTCTAGGTTTTCATCATGGTACTTATCCAAGGCGCTTGTTTGCCAAGTTTTCACCACTGGATGAATTATTTCTCTTTACTTTTTTTTTTTTTGGATTTTTTGGAATTTTTATAAAGTGTGTGGATGGAGATGGATGATAATATGGATGTGGATAAATGTATTTGTAAGACATGTTATAATGGGGTGGATGAAGGACTCAATCATCAAGTTCCATATGATGTAATAAGAGCCCATGTTATAAATGACTATCGTATGTTGGTACAACTTGATTAGAGTGGATGGATTATGCAAGAGAATGGTTTAAAGGCATTTGATGGGGAGATATGTGGGATAATGAATGGGATGTTGAAAAGTGAATGGATGGAATGATGGGTTGGGTGTGTGATGGGGGAATGTTTTTAGGACCAACATTGGCACATATGGTGGGAGATGTGAAATGATAGGAGGATTAATGGATGGAGAATGTGGGGATAATGGAGGGGTTGGGATAGTGAATTTTTGGACATAAGGACCTAAAATAGCTTTAGGAGATGGAGGATGTGTATGGTTAGATTTTGGATTAGAAAATTTGGATGTCATTATGGATTTTTCATTTGAGGGTATTGGATCCTTTTTCTTCGGGATCCACATGGTTTTGATATTTTCTTTAGTAGGCATTTGTAGTCTTTGTGATTGAGTACACTTTTGGATGGGATTTTTATTTTCTTCATCATGTATTTTTGAGGAGACATGGGGGGCTTTAGATTCATGTGGATTCTTGGATTTATGCATTTTTATTTTTTCATCCAAAGTGATTCTAATAGTAATGGGATGTTGGCATAAGGCTTCCAGCTTTGTCATTGATGTCAAAGGGGGAGAGAAAGTAGTGAAAAATGCCTCATCAATCTAAGGGGAAGCTATGTTTTGAAATTTTGAAGTTTGGCAGTGTACTCATATTGGTTTTCACAATTAGTCATTTTTCCTTAAGTGTTGCCATCAATTCCAAAGGGGGAGATTTTTGGCATATGGCTTCTAGTGTTTTCATTGATGGAAACCTAAGCCATTCATCTAGTCCATAGTCTAGTATTGGTTTAGACCAGGAAAACAAAATAAAGAACAAGGTATCCAGTTAAACCTGAGTTTGTCGATCAATGTGAATTATCTTCTTATCAGTTCGTGTTGCACATGTCAAGGAAGATTGTTGGGTATCTGGAATAATTTACTCTCAAGTTTTGTGCCTATGCATTCATTGGTGTACGATCTAGGAGATCTGGTGCACTAATTTTCTGGTTATCTGTGCTAGAAGACCAACTTGGAAAAATTATTCATTGCAGATGTTTAAGAAGTAATTGGTTAAATGTTTTTGTGTTCGAATGTGTTTATTTGGGTCCTCACTATACTTTGACTGACTATGTGTGGTGCGCATAAAGAATTAGTTATGGATTTAGCTGATAGTTGGAAAGTAATTTATGTTTTATGTAAGCCGACATATGAATGATCAAATCTTTGGTAGAAGATATATATATGAGATCGGTTGTATCATTTTGAAGAAGTGAATATGTGTGATGCGAAGTATATTATTGTGTGGTGTAAAATTTAGTTGGATAGTGGTGTGAATTCATCTGTGCATGGATTTATGATGTGAATTGCAGAGCAGAGCAAAGAGCAGAATCTCACAGAAGGTCTGGAATCTAATCTATGAGCCTAACCAGAACTATAACTTGGCATAAGTAGATGCTATTACATCAGTTCAATCCTTTAGATGGTTTTAATCTAAAATTTTATAAGGCAGTGAGCCTTCTACTTTGAGCAGTGAGCTCTAGGCAATGTGCCTAAATGCAAGTGCATTCCTTTTTTGTAAGACTTATATTTGAGTACTCAAATTGTGGATTAACCTCCATCGTGGTTTTTCCCCTAGCAAAATTTCCACATAAAAATCCTTGTGTTATGGTGTTGTGAATGATTAATTTGTGTGTTTTCATCTTTCCTTTATTTTAAATATCAAATTAATAAAGTTCAAGTTTGCAAAACACTGATTCACCCCCCTCTTAGTGTTCCCTTGAGTCCAACATGGGATGGGTGTGAGGAGATGGATGATGTAGAGAGAAAATGAATGGAGTCATGGAGGTAGGATTATGGAGATGGTGCATATATGGAGGATGTGTAAGTATGTGCCTTTGTTGATCCTGATACGTTTCATGGATAGGTGATTGATGGATGAGAGGATGAATAGGATGAGATGCAGGAGGTGATTTTTGGATAGAAGGTTCTAAAATGGACTTAGGAAATGGAGGATTTGTGATGGTGGATGGAGGGATATAGGGACCAAAAATAGATGTAGTAGATGAAGGATGGGTGATGGTGGATGGAGGGACATAAGGACCCAAAATTGATTTGGAGAATGAAGGAGTAATATGGATGGTTGTTTTGAGGTGATATGATGAAGGGGGATGTAAACAAATGGTTTGGTGGAGCAATGGGAAGAACATATTATTATTTTGGAAGAGGCTCATTGATGATGTATGGGAGTGTACCAACATTTTTGGATTGTGAGTCTTGAGATACATATCCAAGTCCTTATGCACATGGATAGGCTCTAGAATCATGGAGTGGAGGATTAGAATATGATATAGTGGAAGATGGAGTGACATAGGATGATATGGATGGCAGATCGATGTTGGAGAAAGTTGATGGGGAATTAAGATAGGAATATTGGGATGGAGGATTAAGATGGGAAGATTGGGATGATGGATTAGGACAAGAGGATGTGGGTGGTGGATTAGTATAGGAATATGTGGATGAAGGATTGATGTTGGAGAAAGTGGATGGGGAAGTAATGTAGGAATATTGGGATGGAAGATTAAGATGGGAATATTGGTATGGTGGATTAGGACAAGAGGATGTGGGTGGTGGATTAGTATAGGAATATGTGGATGGAGGATTAAGGTGGGAAGATTGGGATTGTGGATTAGTATAGGAATATGTGGATGGAAGAATTGATGTTGGAGAAAGTGGATGGAGAATTTAGGTAGGAATATTGGGATGGAGGATTAAGGTGGGAAGATTGGGATGGTGGATTAGGAAAAGTGGATGTGGGTGGAGGTATGAATATTGGATGAGAGGGATATGTGGGTGATAGATAAGAGGTAGCTATGGATGACGGGTAATTCAAAGATGTGGATGGGGAAGATAATGGATATCCCTTGTCAAATGTAGCATAGGGATCGCTAGTGGGTGTGGATGAAGGAATGATATGATAGTTTGGATGAGTGATTGGATTTTGGATGATGCTTGGAGAAAGCTTAATAGAAATGATAGAATCAAAGGGATCTATATCATACTCATCTTGATCAAAAATACTTTCATTGTCATCATAAACATAGTTGGGATTTCCCTTTACTACTATTTTTTGTTGTGTTGATGAAGGATAAGGATTTATGATGTTGGATCGGATGGATATGGATTGAAAAGATGGGAATAGATGATTAGAAGAAAAGGAGAGATGATGAAAAGATAAATAGAATGGATTAGAAGAACATGGCAAGATGGATCTTAAGATTTATTTTGATATCAAAGGATCTTGGATGTAGATAGACTAAAGCTCAAATTGGTATGTGAATTAAGCTTGGATTAGTATGCAATTTAAGCTCAGATTAGGATTGGATTGAAGCTCAGATTAGGATTTGATTTAAGCTTGGACTAGGATGATTAGATTAAAGTTCAGATTGGGATGGGATTTTAGCTCAAATTAGGATGATTGGAGAATGTGATGGGATAGATTCCCAAGCTCCAAGATACAGCTAAAATGATGAGGATGGTTATTGGATGGAGGAAAGTGATCATTTGGAGATAGATATGAGGAGGAAAAATGATTGGATTATGATTTTGGATTGAGGAAGATATAGTCTAATTATGATAGGATGGAATGAATCTTTGGATTTTGTATGGGAAGTGGATCTTCCTTTGTGTATAGCACATTTTCCTCTCTAGATCATAGATTCGCCTATCTATGGATATCACAGAATCACCCCTATAGGTATCAGGATCACCTATTGGTAAAGATAGGATTTCCTATGCAGACTGACTATACGAAGAGGTGTGTGGGATCACCAAAATACACAACAGAATCACCTATCAGGGAAGGACTCAATCCAAATGCAGGATGATGCAATCACCTATCTAGGGATATGTAAAGGCAGGGATGGTACAGACTCAATGTGGAATCAACCCTATGGAGGGTAGGTTTGCCTATTCTAAGGGATGTATGAATGGAGATGGTAGAACTCGATGAGGGATCATCCCTATGGAGGGTAGGTTTTCTTATTCTGAGGTACAGATGGAGGATGAGGAGACACAAACATGGACTCACTTATAAGAATGAAAAGATTGAATGTTTGAGGAATAAATAGACATGGGGTCACCTATCTAAGAGACCCATGAGAAAATTCTCCCTTGACAAAAGCGAGTTCACCTATCGGATGAACTTACTAAACTATGACATGAACTCACCCTTTTCAAGGTAGGATTGCCTATACACAAGGAGAATTTTCCCCTGTAAGAAGAAAACTTGCCACTAAGGGCAAGGGAAAACTATGGCAAAGGACTAAAAACATGACAAACAAAAAGCAATGGGATGGACTGACTTTTGACTAACGATAAGAATTGGTTTATCACAAGAAGACATGCCAAACAACACAAGCCTAAAATTAGTAATTAAGGTTTACTAACTTGATGTAGTCCCACCACCTTGAGTGGACTCCTCAAAGTTAATATTCTATGATACCAAGGTGGTTCTCTAGATCACCTTTTCTCGTGCAGGCAGATATCTAGAGATCCAATGGTATCAGGTTGTCAACAGACACCATGGGCTCACCTTCTCTCTCCTCAGGAACTATCATAGTTCACCACAAGGATTTTTGTCTCAACCTAAGGGAGTATGTGGTGAGTAACATTGAGGTACGGTCTGCATCCCTTGCACTACACCAAGCTATGACTGAACATGGGTTTCTATCTAGGCTATACAAGTTATCTCGTGAGTCCTTAATAAACCAAGAGGGTATGTGAGGCACAACCATAAACACCAACCCATCAAAAGCATGGATTAGGATCCCCAATGAGGTACTAGAAACTTGAACCAAACTTGCATGTCTTATCTAGGAATCACCTTAGCTTTGACGCTTTGCTAGACACAACGTGACTAGATTGGGATACAACTTTGGCCCTCCCCCCTTTATATACCCTATCAATAACACATGGTCAAGATCATCCCCTAAGTGATGAAATCATAGGTAGGTCTCACTAAAGGGATGGAAATACTAGACATTTATATTGATCCCTAGGCTCGCACATAATGCAAGGGGAGAGCATGCACACACTAGTAATCCTATGTCGACTCAACTAGAATAGAATGAGTTGCAATTTTTGGTCATGTAGGATCACTATATAGTGCAAGGGGAGAGCATACATCAGCAACACGATCCCAAACACAAAAAATAAGATTAATTGACTCTTAAATTAATTCTACATGTGCCTAGCTAGTATGAAAAATAACTCAAATCTAACTAAAGGGGCTTCAACCGCTTGTCCTACAATAAAAATGTCAGTAGTTTCACCTCCATTCTTTGTCAAATGTGAGACAAGCTACACAAATCATTAGTGAAATCCCACAATCATAGATAAATAAGTGAGTAGATTTGTAGATAAAAACTAGAACCAAATAAAAGTTAAAACTAAAAATTTCAGGTCTCTAGATTACTATAAGTTCACCCCTATGTAGGGGAAATTCACCTCTATATCTCTCAAGTTCGCCTATTAGCAGATTCGTGCATTAGTAGATTCACCTTTCAGTAGATTCACCCATCAACAAATTCTCCTTTCAATAGATTCACTTGTCAGCAAGTTTTCCCATTAGAAGGTTCACCCGTCAGTAGGTTCATTAATTAGCAGGTTCGCTAATCAGCAGGTTCACCCATCAACAAGTTCACCCATTAGCATATTCTCCCATCAGCAAATTTTCCTATCAGCAAATTCACCCATCAGCAAATTCACCTATCAGTAAATTTGCATATTCAAGTAGCGGATTCGCCTATCCACAAAAATAATTCTTAGAATCGCCTCTCTAGGAAAGTGGCAGGTGCACAATCGCCCCTCCACTAGCAGGTTCACCCCTGTGGTCAAGCGGATTCACTCGTCGAGGGATTTGCCTCTATAGTGCTAAAAAATTAAAACCTGTAAGATTGAAATAACAAGAAAACTCAAAGGACCCATGATGTGGGTCCCACCGGGCGTGCCAAAAATGTGTGTAGTGTTTTTACCCCATCTAAAATGCAATAAATAAACTCAAGCAAAAGGATAAAAACAAAACAAAACACTTAGATTAGGGCTTAAAGTTGAAACTCAAAATTGCAAATGAAATACCAAAATATTACCATGTTTGAGCTTGATGAGTTTGTTTCCCCCTTTTGATGGCTTAATATGTGTGCTCTATATTGATTTTGGTAGGATAATGGCTTGTTGTAGCTTGATTTGGTCACAAAATGGATGGAAGATGGCTATGGTTGCAAGGATTTGGCTATAGATGTTGAAAGGTTGGAATGAATGTGATAGAATGTGGTTGAATGTTCAATGTGGTTGAGAGTGCAAAAATGGTTGTGTTAGTCATTTAGTAAGGGAGATGGAAATGGATGGTGGAGATTGAAATGGGGAGGAAGATCAAGGGTTCAGATCATGAGTTGAGCAAAGGAATTAAAAATTCCCCTTTTAATGTGCATGGGAGTGATAAAAGGAATTAAAAATTCCTTTAGGACATGGGGTGAATAAAAAGGAATTTAATATTCCTTGGAGAAAGGGATGAGGAATTAAAAATTCCTCCAAGTACCTTGGGAAAATAAAATGGAATTTAAAATTCCATTTGGGGATGTGGGAAGATTATATAATGGAATTAAAAATTTCATTAGGGGTTGACCATGGGTTAGACTAGGATAATTAATGGATTATTAGAGGAGGGTTAGGTGGGGATTAGGATTAGAATTAGGATTAGGTGTAGATTATGGAGAATGTGACATAAGGGTATTAAATAAATAGAAATTATCTATTTAATTTATGAAGTAAAAGGATAAGTGATGGGAGTAAATAATTAAATGTAATTATTTACCTTAGGCTAAGATTTGAAGGTGATAGAAGAAATGGGAGTAAATAATTAAATGTAATAATTAAACCTCCTTTCAGCTTCAAGCCTTTTTCAACATGCTCCTTAGATTTCTCCAAATCCTTTCTCAAGGCAACTATTTTTTCCTCAAGCTTCATGCATCTATCCATTTCAAATTCTAATTTGGATTTAATCACTTCTTCCATTCTTTTGGCTTCCTCCACTTGAAGTTTTAGGCTTACTACCATCTGATTAGATTCCTCAAGATACTTAGTTAGCTCATCACTCTCCTTTTGAGCACACTTTTTCAACTGTTTATTTTCCCTCTTAAGATCATCAAACTTATCCCTTAGATCATCAACATCTTTAAGAGCACTAATTAATTCACCCTCAAGATCAACAACTGCTTCCTCTTGACCTTCTTCACAAAAATCCTCAACTTGTCCATCCTTCTAACCCTTAGAGTCTTTGGCCATGAAGATAAATTATTCCTCTTCTTCCTTCATTACAATAGCACAATCTTGTTCATCATCTAAACTATTACTAGCATCAGACGAGTCACTTTCTTCCTAAATGTACAAACTCTTCTTTTTCTTTCTAAAACTCTTCCTTTTTGGATAATAATATTTCTTCTTTTCTCTATCTCCTTCTTGCTTAAAGTTATCATCCTTATCATAAGGGCACTTATAAGAAAAGTGACTTATTCTTCCATAGTTGAAACACTTGAAGGGAAACTTACCTTTATACTTGTTGGATCCTCTCCTTAGTATTCTTATGAATTTTTATTCTTTCTCATTAGTCTCTTCATGTTCTAATACAATGGATGCAACCTTGTCTTTCTTATCTACTTCATCCTTTTCCTTTTTTACAACCTTGAATGAAGCTTCTCTCTTTGAAGGATCAATATCTCCCATCCTCATCTCATATGTAGTAAATATGTCATACAACTCATCTAGAGTGAGTTTTTCCACTTCTCTTCCTTCTTCAATTGTAAAGATCTTTGGATCATATCTATTTGTCATTGACCTTAGAAATTTTATTAAAATGTCATATTCTTTCAATTCTTCTCCATATCCTCTAATAGAGTTTACTATATCATCAACACTCAAAAGATAGTTTGCAATCTTCTCCTCTTCAGTCATCTTTAGGCCTTCAAATCTAGCTCTCAACATTTGAAGCTTTGTCAAATTCACCTTGCTATCTTCTTCATAGATTCTCTTTAAGTTTTCCCAAACATCATACGTAGTTTTCAATGCATCACCTTGCCATGCACAAATCTAGACAAATTTTTCTTAATGGAAAACATTGCTTTTTCATTGTTTTCATAGTCCTTATTTCCTACAGTATCAGTGGGAGGAGTAGGAGGAGGAATATATTTGTTCTTGATTGACATCCAAACATCAAATCCTAGAGATCCCAAATATCCCTTCATCAATGAGCTCCACCTAGCATAATTTTTTCCATCAAAATGAGGTGGCTTGTATGTGGAAGAACCTTCTTGATTTTTCATTATGTTCACACTGCCAGAATCTACTTGAGGTGATTAAGCGTCACCTAGGGAACCTAGGGCTCTGATACCAATTTTTGGAACACAACAATCTACTGAGAGGGGGTGTGAAAGAGTAGATCTTAAAATTTTCAACCCTTAAACACTTTGTCTAGAATAATTCTTTAAACCCTTATGTGCAGATTAAGACTTAGCATGTAAACACATGAACATGCACACACACAAGTATCACATAACACAAGATGTACATTGAAAACCCTAGATGGGAAAAACCACGATGAGAAATTCTACTAGGAGCTACTATCATATTCCAGCCTCACAAACCAATATTCATTTACAATGCTTTAAGGGAACCAACCCTAAGGAGACACCAATCCCCTCATTTTAGGAGAACCCACTCCCTAATGTGAGCACCTACCTAGATATCTGATGGCACCCACCAATCGGATTTATAATGAGAGATATAAGAATTTTATTTCAATTCTATGTTGCAACTCTCTTTGCAACTACTCAAACCTCTATTGTTATCTCTGCAACTCCCTTCTCTACACACTCTACTCACTCTCCTCTATTCCAAACACAGTAAAAAATTGATCTTTTATTTTGTGTATTTTTCACCAACTTGTGGATATTGCCTCGAGATTCTTACATGTGTTTGGATCATCAAAAACCTTATGCTAGGGTTTTACTCTTTACTTCTTCAAGAAGCACTCTCTACATTAGGCCATACCAACATTAAATTTTATTATAGATAATTTTCCCAACTTAGCTCTCTGTCAAACCTAGAATCGGATATACACATTTATTACATTCCTCTATTTATTCAATCTGATTTGATCTCGATCTCCTTGTAAAACTATGTCACTGCCCTGCATATCAAATCACCAATTAAATCAATCGCTAGAGTAGGTAGACCAATTAATTTCATCCTTTTGGTCAGCTACCAATTGAAACCTTTTTCACATGGACCTAGTTGTTTGAAGCATTCACCTTTAAATTTTGACCATTGATCTTCTTCCTTCGTGCCATGATCCAACATTCATCATTTATCATCACATCTTTAAAACATCACTATTATATGAGCCTTTCTTTAAAAATCCATCGTCGATCTTCTTCATACATCACTTGCCATGAACAGGGTCCACCAAGACATATTTCCAAAACCTGTTGATCCACGAGCTTTGACGATGGGCCCACTAATACTCAGCAGGCTGGTGGGCTATTGCCACCTATCATCCACATCATCTGCACGCAATTCACAACAATGATGTGAATTGTTACATCAACCAATCATCCTTCACCATTATTACATGTTGACACAAACACTACTTGCACCATCCAGTGGGTGGTTCCCATTGTCCACATGTCATCCTTGTTAGTACCGCGCAACAAGAATCACCTATGTGACTTGATAGATTGGTCAGTCACACACTGCCACTTGTCCTCACACATCACCATTCACCATTTTCACCTCCCTTTTTGGTCCCACCAAGGTCATCATTTGAATTTCATTATGTCAAAAGGACTATCATGTTGGTCATGTCGATGTTCATCAGTCTCCCCAATGACGTGCCTTCACTATGTTGAAGGGACTAACATTTTGGTCACATCAAAATATGTCTTTATCCTCAATGAGGTGCCTTCAATCAATTCAACCATTTTTTTCCACTTGTCATCGTGAAATCACCTTCCATTAACTTCGTATATTGCCTTCATAGTGTGGAAGGGACTTAAATATTCTTAACCCGATATCCAGAAGTCTCCTCGATATGGTTTAACACCACCTATTCACACATCATCACCTTCCTTTATCGAGTCCCACCAAATACACTATTAGTGTCATCGGATCTACAAGGCTTGATCTCCATTGTTGATCAAGAATCATAACTGTGTCGAGGGGACTCTAAGACAACTCCTCTAAATGTGGTGGACTCTCTCTAAAATGAGACCATAGACTTTTCCAACCTAGAGCACTAGGTAAAGAAGCCAATCACAGAATGAATTTAATGACATAATTTTTAACTTATGTGACCAGTAGTTCCTCCAATAGGTAGTCAACTACAAAAGATAAAAAAAATTTAGGCACCATGACTATAATGGCTAGGGTTTAACTAGTAAACTCTAATTCTATCTGAGAGCACTTAAATCATTTTTTAGCATTCGACACATCAATTGAACCTAAAAATAAACTATCTAGAATGCACTTTGAAAATCCACATCAAATTTGACAATAGATTGTTCTTCAAACACATAGAAGATTCTTTTGCAACATCATGTAAATATTGCATGATAATAATGCAACATTTGGGAAAATTTGCAATATTTACAAGATATACTCTTCTACACAATCAACCAAACTCTAATCTTCCAAAACTAGGTCCACTTCTCTCACAACCATCCTCTATAATCATGCCAACAATATTCCTTGCATGATTTCCCCTTTTGACATCAATGACAACAATATCCTAGATGTACAAGATCTGAAAGATGGTCATAGTCATGTGAACTTTCCATTTCATCTTCTAAAGAGGATTTTTTATTGATAAAGGGGTTAGGTACTGTGGAATCCATGTATCTACCCACTCACTTGACTTGCATTGATCCCAATCACACTGAATACAATTGTAACAACAACAAGCCACCTCTCGTGTCCATATGGTCCATCTACCCACATCTGAGCTTTGAAATGAATGCATTTTTGAAGAATCTCTAATGTTCTAACATTCCAATTTATCTCCCAATGTTCCCTCCTCAACCAGCCAAAATAACCTACACACTTGTGAATCAAGTTTCCCTCCTCATGATACTGCATAAGTACACCAGTCAGCAATAGAATTTGCATCACTAAATGTTTCACCACCCTTGATCTTCATTTGTTCCTTAACCAAAGCTCTCTTTACACATGAACATGTGCCATCACTCTCATCTTTTTCATGCCTAGCTTCAAAAAACTCCAAATATGTGGTACACCCCTCTCTATATGCATCCTACTCAATCAATAAAATATGTGAGAATTCTTGAATTTCCATGTGCAGTTATCTGACCAAATGAGATGTTGACCCATTGCATTACCTTTTTCTTGCAAGAACTCAAAAATGTTTTCAAAACAATGTTGCACAAACTCAGATGAATGAGATCTAACATCACTCATGTAAAAATGGTACTCCCTGATTATCTTTCTATCCTCTTTTGTACTATCAAGGGAATGTACATATGTTATGTGGACAAAAATAAAAATTTGAATAGAATTATAATATTGTGATTATGCTTCATTTTGTGGTTGCAATGTGTAATTTTTAGAAAAATCAACTACAGATACAATAGTTTCAATCGGGAAAGAGTCCTTACACATCCAAAATTGTTGATCCAACCACTACGACCTGTGGCTATTCTTTGCATACTTATAAAAAATAATTTTCTTAAAATTAGAAATTAAATCAGAAATACTTACCTCTCTTCTAACCAACTCATATCTAGAGCCTTCACCTCCACTCTTCAATGTGTATTTCATAGTCTCAAACCTTTTTTTCTCAACAATCTTGTTACCAAAATCATGTTCTCTACCCTCATGAAATAATGTTAAAAACTTTGATAAACCACCACATTGCAAGCATGTTTCATTTAAACAATCATTTCTATAAGAAAAGAAACCATGACCTCTAACACATAAAAATGAATCTACCAAGCCCCTGGATGACTTGGGAAGTTGCATTGCATGACACTCCTACAACATTTCATTAGTATGCATAGTAGAATGAAAATGGCATAATAATTCATGATACATTGAAAACTTGATGTGTTATTTACAACATGTATTACATACATTAATAGGTACACAATAAAATGGCTTGCAAGACTCAAAGCCCTTTATGAGATTTGCAAATTTGGATGTGCTTCAAAAAATAAATTATACAATATTACTTGGCTCCATTCCAAAAAATGTTTAGGATGCGGTGTGTGATCTTTCTTACCTATTCTTAAATTTTAAAGATCCTTTACATTTGGTGATACTCTAGAGTGAGAGTCCCAAAAAAATTCAATTTGCATCTTTACATTATCAATTAGCTTCTTATCAACATGTGGAAGCCTCCCACTAAAAGCCCAGATATCATTTTGAAGATGACTATCAAGTCTTCCTCTTCTTGAGAGTGCTCTATTCAATGTTTTATGATTTTGATTTAAATCAATATAGGTTTGTCTCATTAATCAATCCTTTCTCAAATGATGGCTTACTAGTGAGGCTGTGATCACTCTATGAGTAGCTCTTTTATCTTTTTCCTTAATATTATCTCCAATAGAAGTTAGAGAATTAAAAATATTTTTGATAATAATACTATTTTTTCTCACTTTTTAGTGACACGAATCTTCAATTTTCTTAATAATGATCTCATTTTGTAAGACTTTAGCAATTGCACAAAAGGTTGACATTGTTTGGTTAAAATCTTATCAAAAAAGTATTCATTTAATATATTGGTAGCCCACAACCAAACCATTCATGGTGACCTTTTTCCATGAATATTATCTATTACATTCTCATCTATATCAAGCAACCATTTAGGGGTTTTCATGTAATTAGGTTTTACATAAGGTTCATTTTCAAAATTTTCAATGTTATCAACATTTTCAATAACAATTCCAACATTTTCATTTTCAAGTTCAATGTTTTGATTATACAGGAAAAACAAGTTTTGAAGGGACCCAAAACCCTTTACAACATTAGGAACAAAATATTTCTCAAAAGAAACTAAACTAAAACATCAGCAACAACCTAGAACCCAAAATACCAGAAGTTACAAAATGTTGCTCCAAAGATATAACACTAAACTTTCAATAACAGCCAACAACAAAAAACCAATGGAAAAGAAATCGAGACCCAACAACAAAACATTAGACAGAAAATAAACAATAGGACACTACTTCATATTACTTAAGGTATTGGCCACCTCAAGCTCTTGGTTCCTATGCAGCCCAATCATGTCCAAAAATAATCTTTTCTCAGCTTCAAATGACTTCTTCTAGTTAGCCAGTCCTCTAATGGTAGGGAATTTACCATCATCCTTTGCACCTTTTTCCCCTTTACCTTTGGAAAATTGTTCCTTCCCTATTAACTCAGAAAAATACAATTGGTCCTCTCTAAGCTCACTGATTTTCACTTTAATTTTCAATGTTATTAACATTTTCATTTTCCATATTTTCATGTTCAATGTTTTTGATTAGATAAGTAGGGAAGGGCCTTGATCCCATGGTTACAACAGAAAAAAAAAGGAAACATAAAGGTGGGAGAAAACACCACCACCAAACCAAAAAACAACAACAGTATTAGCTCATAGGCTAGCATTTACCATAGTAACCATAGACCTGTTGCAAGGTGTGACCCTTGGTCTCCTCTTCCTATGGTAGGTGTAGTCCAACGTGGAACTTGGGCTTCATGACATGGTTTAACCATCTCCTATGGATCTTGATCTTGTATAAATCCAATGGTTGTATCGGGCATTAGTGCAATGACAACCGCTTGTACAACAATTGGTATCAGAGCCGAGGTCACAGGTTCGAACCCTATGCTTGCATTGGGGGGGGGGGGAATTTTTGCAAGGTGTGACCCTTAGTCTCCTCTTCTTGTGATAGGTGTAGTCTAGCATAGTGCTTGGGCTTCATGACATGGTTTAACCGCCTCCTATGGATCTTGATCTTGTATAAATCCAGTGGTTGTATCGAGCATTAACAGGTCGATCTTTTGGCGCAATGGCAACCGCCTGTGCAACAAGACCAACCAATACCAATCAAAACCAATAAAATTCTAGAAGCATACTTAGATCTACGTAAACCATTAATTAATTCTGTAGTGTCCTAGGTGGTATTCCACCAAAGAATAACCATAAAAACAAAGCAATCCAAGAGATTAAAACAACACAAAAAACTCATCATAAACAACAAAGAGACAAAAAAAATCCACTAATTGACTTTCTTTAACAGGTCCCCATACTCTCCCATGAGAGAAATGTATTCTCTGCATTCAAGTCCCTCTGTCTCTTCCAGATCTTCAAGGCATTCGGTTTCCCCTATTTCCTCAGCTTCTTGGTGATTTTGAATTCCCAAGAAGTAGCACCTAGCATCGCCCTCCTCATCAATCTATTTGTTACCTTCATGAGAATAACTAGAGCCTTCTCCATGGGAAACTATTATGGAGGATGAGGTTGGACGTCCCAGGAAGGCTTGGGGGAAGGCTAGGAGTAGAGGAAAGTTGAAAGTTGGTGTCCCCTCTAAACGTAGTTCTACGACCTCTAAGGGAAAAGTCAAGGTTTTGTTCCTGGGTTCTGAAGATGCTAATTTGAAGGAAAAAGGAAAATCTATTGTCTCCCCCCAGGAGAAGATTAAAATAAAGGATTTGGAGGATCCCTCCTATGATAGTAATCAGGATGATTCTCATTCGGCCCACTCGTTGAAATACTCTAGCTACCCTACTACTGACCGTGAGGATAAGACTCATTTTCTGAGTGATCTCAAGGCTAATGACCATTACTTCAAAGCAGAGTGCGAGTTTTCTATTGATATCCTTGTCATTGCTCGTAATGGGTTCAGATTAATGAGATGGGTGTTTTTTGATATTAAGGAAATTAAGTTGAATCAGAGGGCTATTAGCAGCAAGCTAGAAAGGCCTAACTTGATTGAACACACAACAAGAGATAGAGAAAGGGCCAATGATTTATGGACTGAGGAAGAAAATAAACATATGGTGGACTGCCTCAAGAAAAATGTGGAAGATCTTCAACAATTTAAGAGTAACCATGATGATAAGCTTACTGCCATGGAAGAAAAGCTTAAGAATATAAAAGCCTATCTAGATGGTGATGGAAATGAGCCACAAGATTTTAAAAACTACTACGAACACTATAAATATGATGGTAGATAATCTTGAGAATGTGTATCAAGTGAGGACTGTTGTGGATCTGGAAGCTGAAAATGAACAAAGCCAGGTGGAGGGTGTTGGTCCAAGCAAAATAACTAGATTGAACTTGAAGAGAAAGGATGACAAGGCCCCTGTCAACATTCAAGACGTAAAAAAAGTTGTGTTAAACATGAACAATCTAGAGCAAGAGATGGCGAATATCCTGAGGAATTTGGCATAGTGGATGCACTTTTTCTGGTTTTTTGCTGGTTTTTTTTTTGTGGTGTTGCCTGTGGGATGGTTCTTTTTTAATCTTTTTTTAGGTAACTTAATGTTATCTAATATGTTCTTTTTCATTCTTTATCTTACTCTTCTCTGATGTTAAAGGGTTTCAAGGCCCCTTCAAAACCTATTTTCTCCTTAATAAAAAACTAGAGCCTTCTCATATCTTCAAACTAAACCTGCAAGAAACTTAGTATGCTCTTTAAAAATTCATTACTTGAGTCCTCAATTTTATTTTTCATACCCAAATCCCCAACTTCCTACAAATTTTCTTCCTCCTTATTTTTGTCCTCTAATTGTTCAGCTTGTTCTTTCTCTTCCTCATCATTGTCCTCCTTCGAGCCTTCTTTTCCTATCTCATTAGCCATATCCTCAAAATCCAAATCCTCTAAATCATCTTCCTCCTAGGCTACAAATTCTTCATACAATAGATCCTCCTCTTCACTCACAATCATTTTCTATTTCCCTTTTTTATCTTCAGACACAGCTTTTGCATTACGGGTTGACCTTCTCCCTCCACTCCCTCCACTCCCCTGCCCATGCAGAGACTCCTTATCCTCCTCATTTTGAGTCCCTTCCTTAGTGATATTAATGACATCCCTAAGGTTTAATTCACATTTGGGTTTCTTCATATTAAGGAGAGCCAACAACAAAGGCGAATGTTTTCTTTTTTCAGGCATGGCTCTAATGAGCTCAATTTCAAGAGTTTTTTTTTCCTCACTCTTTTACGACATAGGAGTAGAAGGGTTGGACAAATTAGCCATAGGTAATTGACATTTAGCAGTAATAAGAACTCTCCTAGTAGAAACAATAGGTGGTAGGTGGGGGTTGGGTTCCTCAACTAGTATTTCAAAAATGGAAGGGTTTTCATCCATAGGTTGTTCTTCGTTAACCTCTTCAAAATGACTAGGGTTTTTATTTCTTCCCACCAAAGGATTGCCATGGGGGTTCAAAACAACCGCATACTTGTATAGGGCAAGCATTAGACCTTGGTGGAGGGGAGGACTGGCTCCTTTCTTGGGATGGATTTGTAGGGAGGACAAAAGATAAAAAGGAAAATTGTATCTCTCAACATGCTAGATGTGGTTAAGCAAAGGAAAATGGTACACATGTACCAACATATACCTTCCCTTGAGAGTAAAGTATCGCATAAAAAATAGGCTAACTAAATAAAATGAAGGAGGGAGTTCCAATCATGCATACCCATTCTAAAATATTTTGAGATTCTCCCCTTCATGTTGGAATTTGTCGATAAACCTTTGGTAGTTCACCCCGCTTTTTTTAGCAACTTTAGTTCCTTGATTTTGCAGCCTCGTAGCTTCATCTATGAGTCTAGCTGTTACCTCAAACTTCACAACTCCAATGGTAATGTTGCCATTCCTCTAGGAGTTGGTAAACTTTGTCGTAAGGTTCTTGTTGTATCCCTTCAGGGATTGGAAGAAGGGAACCATACTAGAATTTTTGAACAATCTCCATAAATCCACATTCTATTGTAGGGCTTGACAATTTGGCGGCTCTGTTCTCTTCCTTGGTCCTCCCATTTTTCTTTTCTACAAATTCTTCAGTTGCTGTGCACTTTTCTTCATAATCTCCCTCACCTTCTTCTTTCATTTCATAATACAGAAACCTCTCAAATGCCAAATAACATAGAGAGCCAATAGAGAATTGTGATTCAAGAAGTTTCTTTTTGTTAAGTCCCACATCACATTCCATGGAGCAAGAAACCCATCATTTTTATTACAAGTATTAAACTCCCCATTAATTTTCATACCTTTCTCTGCATTAGAAATGCAGGAATATCTGATACAAGGAAAATTTTCACAAATAGAAATGATGGCCCTTAACAACTTGAAAATATTCATGTGATTTTTGATCACCTTCATAACTGATAAAATAATAAATAACACTATCAACCAAGATCCTCTGATACAACACCATACAACCAATAACATTTTTACACAAAAAGCCAAAAAGCACCACTTGGTACTCATTTTTGCGCATAACATCAATGTTTCATTTTTGCATATGGTACCCATTTTCAAATTTATCATTTAGGATTAAGTCTCTTAAATACTCTGACATATTCCCATGATTCCATCAGGTCCAACCCCTACAACTCAGTGCCACGTTGGCGACAAAGTTAGCAACTTTATTCCCTTCTCTATAAACATGTTGCACCCTGCAATTGGTAAAATACTTCTTGATGACTTGGAATCTATCAATTATGTTTTTTAATTCCCATGGTGGTGCAACCTCTTTGTTTAGGATGTCCACACTAAGCTTAGAGTCCCCTTCTATTATGATTTTTTGATAGCCCAACTCCTTTAGAGTATTGAAGCCCCCCAAAGCTACCACAGCTTCATCTTTATTATTGGATTTGACTCCCATATTTACCCCATAGCTCACAATACAATCACCTTAATGGTTCCTTAATAGACCCCCAACACCATCTTGTCCTAGGTTGCCTTTTTAGCACCCATCAAAGTTACACTTAACCCAATCCTTCTACGAAGGGCTCCACACATTAGCCATTCTAATAAGCATCTTTGACCAATTAATTTTAGTTAAATCTTTCCTAATTCCCCAGTTTTTCTTAATCTTCATTTCTTTGTAATTAGGCCAGGTTTTGGAGAAACAAGAACTACCAGCCTCAATGTTTTCCTTGATCTGATTTTTTATGATCAAGTTGACCTCCTAGCTGCTTCTCTTCTCATTCCTGAAAAATATGTTTATTCCTTTCCTTCCATAAACCCCACATAATGAAAGGAGGAACTTGGTTCTAGAGATCAACTATAAAATTATGTGAAAAAGGGCAATAAGACCAGCTTTCTATAAAAACTTTCATAGAATTAGGAAACACCCAATCAAAAGACATCAATAAGAGAAAGCAGGACCACACTTCCCTCACAAATTGGCAATGAAATAAGATGTGAATAATTTACTCCTCTTCATGTTTACAGAGTGAGCATCGATTGACTAGTTGGAAGCCTCTCCTAACCAAGCTATCAATAGTCATAATTTTACCATGAGCCGTAGTCCACTAGAAGCAATTAATTTTGGGAATAAATTTCTTTAGCCACACCTTATCCCAAAAGTGGTATGAAGTAGCACCCTACACCTTTATCAGTTCTTCATAGGCCTTTTTGACTGAGAAACAACTAGAAGAGCTACCTTTCAAAAGCCACTCATCTTTCCTTTCTCTATCAAACCACTTTGCCTCCCTAATCAACCAATGCAGTCTTGTGAGGATAGGATCCCAATTCACTTGTCTCTAGTCTCTAAAATTGTCCCTTCTTAGTAAAAAATTAAATTTCTTCCATTTTGGTTCCTTCAACTCCAAGTTAATATAGTCATAAACATTTTTTCCACAGATCATATTAAGGCTTTGTTTAAGAGGATTAATATCTTCTAAGGAGGATAGGGTAGATGAATCTATCCAAGGGTCCTTCCAAAAGTCAATATTATTCCAATTCCCAATTCTCTTTCTCACCCCTAGGTTCAACACATTTATCATTTTAACAAGATGATTCCATAATGTGAAGCCGCTAGGCAAATCAGAAACTAAAAGAAAACAACCAGGGTTCTTGTTACTCATGTATTTAGCTTGGAAATTTTTTACCTAGTCTTTAGATCCTTCAAGAATATTCCAACCAATTTTAGCCATTAGGGATTTGTTAAGCATAGATATTCTTCTTAGTCCCAAGCCCCCTCTCCTTTTAGGAGTGCATACTTTTTCCTAGCAAACCAGGGGCAGTCTATTTTTTTCTACAATTCTTGACCACAAGAATTTTCTCTAAATCTATTTTATCTTCTCCCTTCTATAGGCAGGGATTTTGAAGAGGGATATATAGTATATAGGAATATTCTGAAGGGAGGCATCAAGGAATTGAATCTTTCCCACCAAACTAAGAAGCTTCCCCTTCCACCCCGCAAGTTTTTTTTGAGTCCTTTCAATCAACTGATTCCAGTAATTATTTTCCAACTTCTTAGAGATCAATGGTAAGCCTAGATAGGCATTAGGTAAATCAGCTTCCTGACAACCCAGGATTTTTATCACTCTCTCCTTAATTTACTTATCAGTATTAAAGAAGTAAAATTTTATTTTTTCATAATTGATACACTGGCTAGAAACATCAACATAGTTGTTGAAAACCTGTTTCCAGATACCTGCTTCCCCCATTGAGGCTTCCCTAAACATTAGAGTATCATTAGAAACTATTGATGGGAGTTTGGAATAAGAGATGATGCAACTTTAACACCTTTAAGAGCTTTTGAGTCCACCATTTTTTAGATATTCCTACCAAGGAATTCAACAACAATGATAAGGAGGTAGGGAGAGAGGGGGTCACCTTTCCTAAGCCCATGAAAACAAGAGAAAAAACCTTGGGGGACTACATTAACCATAAAAAAACACATGGGGGAGGTAACACAAGCAGAGATCATCTTTAGGAATATACCATCTATCCCAAACTTCTTGAGAACAAAAAAGAGAAAAGGCCAATAAACTCTATCATAGGCCTTAGAAATATCAAGTTTGAAGGCCATCCTAGGCTTCTTAGAGTGATCCATTGAATGAATGATTTCATGGGTGGAAATAATAGCATCCATAATATTTCTACCCTAGACAAAACCTTTATGGTTTAAGGAAATCATTTTACCAAGCACCTATTTGAGTCTAAGCACCAAAAATTTTGAGAAAATTTTATAGACCTTGTTGCAGAGACTAATAGGTCTATAATGTTTCATGGCTAAGGCATCAACATTTTTAGGGATAAGGGCTATAAAAGTAGCATTCAACAGGTTCAAAAACCTACCCGATCTAAAGAAATCCCTAGCAGCATTGAAAAGATCATTTTTAACTATATCCCAAAAGGTCTGGAAAACAAAAGGAGGGAACCCATCTGGGCCAGAAGCTTTAAAATCTCCAAAGGAAAACACAAAATTTTTAACTTCATCCATAGAAATAGATTTAGTCATCAGATTTAAGTCTATATCAGAAATTACTTTAGGGATCACTTTAATAAAATCAACATTTACATGATGGTGATTGCCAAGGTCCCTGTGCTGAGTAGAGAAGAAGTTAACAACTTCCCTTGCAATTTATTTTTCATTAGTCAGCATAGAGCCATCCTCTTTCACAAATGATTTGATTTTGTTTCTAATTCTATGTTTCAAGGTGGATTGGTGAAATAATTTAGTGTTCCTATCCCCCTCCTTTATCCATTGAACCCTTGACTTTTATTTCCTATAGATTTCCTCATTTTTTGTTATCTTATACCATTGGGATCTTAGGTCTCTTTCCTTAGCACAAATTTCTTCCCTACCAGCCTCCATAATATCTTAAACCTCTTTAATATTTTTTCTAGAGAATTCTTTATCTCAAAGATATTGCCAAAATTTAACTTATTCCACCCTGTTGGTGTTTTTTCTTGCTAGGCCGCAGACTTCTCTAAAGGGTTGGCATGCCATATATTCAAGAACACTCAGGGCTAGGAAGATAACACAATGAGAAAAGATCCTAAGGCCTTTAATCCTACTCTTTAGGCTTTGTGAAACCAGGGAGGGTGTTCCTTATTGTGTTCATATGATTTCTAATATGTCAAGAACACTTCTACACATAGATTTGTCCCTATTGGGTGCAATTAGATATAATTTATCAAAGGCTTGGCCAACCTTAAACAAATGACCTCTAAGCTAATGGGAACATTTGGTAACTTTTAGATTTGCATCTCATCATGAATAGAATATGAATTAAGTAATGTTCTGACCTTGAATCCATAGATGGTTATTCTCTAATTTTAATAAACTATGAGAATTCTAAATGAATAAGCCAGTGCCTCATCAAATTGGGTAGCAGTGAAGCATGAAACATTCAGTCATATACAATACTTCATCCTAATATGAATGAAAATTTTCATAATGCATTGCATCCTAGAACTTCACTATATTTAAAGCATTACTACTTATCAAATCCTTAGTCCATTATCACAAACTTACAATTCTTCATTAAGCAATTAATTAGCTCATTGAGCTGAAGCAAGAAAAAGAGTCATACATTTCAAATAATCCATTGAAAGATAAATGAAATTACACTTGTTAATCTCATTCATAGTTTGTCATAACAACGTACAGGAGAGTGCATAATTTATTTTTTTTAGATTTTTTTCAATATGAATAATTAAATAAGACCATTTAAGACTATTTCATACGTATACCCTACCCAAGATAATTAATGGTAGATTCATCAGGAATTTTGCATTCTATGTGTTTACTCTACCTTACCTAAATCTTACTGGACTCAAAAATATGACATGTGCAATGAACCTTTAGATATATTTTATAGCATAAGAGAGTGACAAGAATCGGGCTCATTGTGTTTACATTTTACAAAAAATTCATTTCAAAATAGAATTTCATCTACAATTCAAAAAATCCCAGACAATTGGATGTAATCATTTATCGCATAAGGGAATCAAAATGGTTACAACCCATGTAACCCATTGGTGTCACCATACCCCTAGAAAAATTCCATCAGAGGCCTCATTGTCCACATCCACGTCAAACTCCAAGAGAACTAGCATCAGCATCACAATAAAAATTAAAAACCCAGAAAAACATACCATCACTCGAAACCCGAAACAACACCACGGCCATGGTACAAATGACCACTTCTTGTTTTTTCCTTAGTTGGAGGCAAAACAACCACCTCAACTTCATCATCACACTTCTTACCACCAGAGTCTACAACATTACACAGTGCCACCATGGTAATTAGAGAAACTGTGAGGACCTCTTCATTAACACCAGCCATTTCAGTCAAAGTTGTGAGGATGTAGCTATAATTAGAGTCAGTCTCTGCCTCACTACCACCAAAATCATCAGAGACATCAATGGGTGATTTTTTTGACCCAGAGAGCCACGACCATACCTCAACTTGGCCTTTGATCCCCTCTTATACTCTTTAAGTTTCTTCTCCTTGTTAAGCACCATCACCTCTGACCTTGCAACTTAGCCCTTGAGTTGAGAGCTACACCTGATGACCCCTGGGATGGGCTTCATACTTTCCATCTTTGGGTTGAGAGAGCCTTGAAGACTATCTTGTTCATCTGATGGGAAATCACCACCAGATTCTCACACTTTACCTCTAGCCGATCTACATACAGTCAATGGAGATGTAGTCGACTTGCTCATTTTGCACCAAGACTCAAACCCTCATAGGAGCAACTACTCAAAAAAAGAGCACTCCAAAATCTTAATTTCTATGGTGAAAATAAAAATCCATTATCCATATTTATTTAGTGAATTGATGAAATGATCATCAATGCTCCAATTGAAGCACGAGTGATCATTCCCTAGAGTCTCCATCACCACTGTTAATTCCCAAGTACATGGAAATTGGTGTACAATCCATCATAATCGCTAGGAAGTAGCCCTTTGCACACATGGAAGTTAGGCTGATATCCTCAAAGACCTTGCACCATTAATGCTCACCATTTGTGGAGCCTCCTTAGCCATCACATGGCCAATTCTATATTTGAATATGAACCATCGATTCACCAGTGCATTGGCTTATCGACTGACTCAGATTGAGTCAAAAAATTTGAAAATTCTATGCCATCACATGGTAGATTCATCAGCCAATGGTATTTCTCCTAGTCATAATACATGTATACCACCCGTGGGCCCCATTCAGCCTCTTCATGTTGCCAACAGAGTCCATGTGTCACTAGCGTGTAGTTCGTGCAAGGTGTTAGGTGAAACCATTTAATATTCTACACAGTGCTCATGCTACGACCCAGATTGAGACCCAATGACACATCAGATCCATCGATCGTCTGCAATGGGAAATCAAGCCAATGGTGGGAAATGGGTCCTACTTGAATAAAAGGATGCATGGCGCAATTGTGCACACTGCATGACCCAACCAAAATTCATTGTTTTAATATTGTGCGGCATGCGCGCAAGGGCTTGGATTTCTGCACATGCATATTTGTTTGTTATAATGTAGGGGCCATGGTCTAGGTGATAGGAAATGATCCCTTAAAAAGTTATAAGACTCAAGACATATGTCTTTAAAAGATGAAATATTTCGGGCCAACCATAAAACTTCCATTTAATAGATGCCTGATGATCGGTGAACCTAAGAAAAGGGGTTGGTAAAACATTGGGTGCAATGCCACAAGTCATAACTAAGACAATCGGTGACTTGGTACAATAGGACGACATGAAAATACAATGCAAGGGTTCAATAATATTACAAAATTTGAACAAGGGTAATAAACCCCTAAATCCTAACATAAGACCACCAGGCATAAGGGTGATAATTTGACAATTTTTTCATGGGGAACCAGCTAAAATTTATTAAGATTTTTGAAAGCTCTATCAGTGGCTCTAGCTTGGGGAATGCATACCCCTGGTGAGTATGGAAAGAATCCAGATCTCAGGTAGAAGAAGACTATCCCAAAATAATAAACTAGGATCTTGTCTGGACAAGAAAAGCAGACACAACAGGAAAAGAACAAACCAAACCTATACACATAATTTACAACACTGTACAAAATTTCTTTATTAAAAAATTCATCCAATTCCACTAGCCTCAAATTTTATGTCTGATGTTTCAAGACCTTCCAAGCTTTGGATCCAAATGTTATCCTTATCAAGGACCCCCTTTCCACATGCCTCCCTTGGATGAATGCTAATGTAAGGAAATTCCCAACAGTTTGTACTACTTTGATAAATATCAGTTGCCTCACAACTACCTTTCTTATCAATCTCTGGCTTGTCTAGTTGAAGTGGCAAAGGGAAGCATCCATATTCCACCTGATCACATTCACTCTACACATCAAATTTGAAACTTTCAAAAATATTGTGCATCAAACTAGGCAATCAATCCTCTGAAGAGTCAAAAGTGAGAGAAAATTGTAGGAAAATATTCACCCTGTTTCACATAAATGCCATCCTTGCTGAGTGAAAACAAAAATATAATGATATCCAAGAGATGAGGATTATCAACAAAAAACTCAACCATACAATCATGTTGGCTAATATCATATTCAACATAATTCAATTTCCTTGCACATGAATCACTTTGCCATCCATCTTTTGTAAGCCTTAGTGCCACTCCATAATCTACATGTGTCTCAGAATGTGCAACCTAGTCACTAATTATTTAAAATCTTCCCTTATTTGTGCACACATCATTCATCAAGGATTTGTCACTTGACTCAACATTTACACATTTATTGTTAACATCCATATCTTCATAGCTTTCATCAATACCAGATTCAGAATGCTCCTCTTCTTGTGACTAAGGTATCTACAAGTTACTTTCATGGGAGTAATCACATTCTTGAGAGAGACACTCAAGGACACCAATATCCCCTTGATCCTTAATCTCACCATCCATAGTAGTGCCAAATATGAAAGTATCATAGGCATATTCATTAATGAACTCACTAGTGCATTGCCTACAACCATGATTTGACCATACATCCAAAGCATCATTGGAATCTTCAAAAAGTGGGTTATCCTTGTACCAAATAGGGGATTCATCTTTATCAACTAGCATGGATGAATTTTTATCAAAGAGAGGGTTCTCTATTATACTTATTTCTATCCAAGAAACCCCTATCCCTTTTATACGAGAATGTAGCCTTTGTAACCTATCATTTCCCATAGAATTTTTGTAACCTTATGAAAGAGGGTCTCCCTTCATTTGGTATGGATATTCATAGCCATTAAAAGAGAGACATGAATTTGTATCATTATAACCGCCACAACATGAGAACCCATCAATAGTGAGGCTACATTCAGATCCCTCAGACTGACCATCATAATGCATATTGTTGATATCTTGATCTCCAGCAACAAACTGATCATAACCAATATTAAAATCATAATCGTTGATCAGATCAGTTGGTGATGTAATAATTTATACCTCATCTAGTTCTCCATCTTCTATTACCACCCAGGAGCTTTATTCAGACACATCACACCCTTCAATGTGACATGGACCATCATCCTTGTCACTATAAATATGGTCTATCCAAATGATATCAATGAATTGGTTGCAATTGACCAATTCTAATTCATTGTCTTCGCCAGTTTGCACTACTTGTTGCCCCCCCTTAGTAGGGTTGAAATTATTGTTCCTTAAGAGCACCTATTATTGAGCATGGTTACTCTTAAATCCCTCTACCAATTTCATCCAATCAACCACCTGACCTAGACTTTTAGGCTTTAATTTATTTGGCAAGATGCTTTTTCTTGACTGGAATGTTTCATAAAACAAGTCAATACCCATTAGCTCTTTAGGCCTAACACCCTCTGGTATTTCCAATAAAACATTCATAAACCTATGGAATAGGTCATGGGGTGACTCACCTTGACCTCTCCTCATATCACATAATCTTCTAACAGGGGAGATATGATCAACACTTCCCCACACTTGAGGGTCCCTCTCTTGGAACTCACTAAGATTAACACATAGTGGTAATGATTCAGCTGGGACAACATGAGCTATGTCTTCTTGGCTTGATTCTTCAATGGTTTCTTCCTCAACCATAGTTGCATAAACTATATCATGTTGAGCAATATTAGCAGCTAAACATCCTTTCATCATTGAATATTTGAGGTTGTTTTCAATGTCCATAGCATTCTGGTATGCTTGGTATAATTTTGTAGGATCTTTATCTCTCAATAGGTAGCCCATTTTTTTGTTGAAAGTGCCTAGATATACAAGCAAACACTCTGCATCATTGGTTCTTATGATTTTTGGAATATCCCTTATTGCCTTTGTAAATTTAATATTGAAATCAAGGACCAATTCATCTTCATTTTTATAAATTTCCATAAGGCTTTTCCTCACCATACCTAGATTTATCCTTTCACCAAACTATTCTGCAAAAGCATTCTTAAATTGATCCCATGAAACTATAGAGCATGATAGTAGATATGAGAACCAATCTCTAGCATCATCCTTCAACGATTGACCAAAAATTTTCATGACAACATCTTCATGATTTACCTCATAATCTCCCATCAAATCCATGAATGTTTGCAAATGTTTAGAAGTTGATTCTACACTTTGCCATGTGAATTTGCGAAAATATTTCCTAACATTTTTAGGAAACAGGTTTGGGAAGCCTTTAATACTACTAAAAGTCAGTGGCATATACCTTTCAATAAAAAAATCCCTTGGAGGGCATGACAAAACCCATTTACCCTACAAACTTCTCAATTGGATATTTCACAAGGGAAATATATTCAAGGGTAAAATTTACATACTCTGCATATCACCATTGGTATTACATATTAGAAGCATGGAAAGAACTACTATATTCCTTGTTTTAATGCAATTTCATCTAATAGGGAACCATTTATCATCTCAAACCTTGAGGATTACTCATAAACTTCTCTTAAATATAATAATGCCTTTATTAGATTTATGAGAATACCTAGAAACCTTGTAGCAACTGTTAGCCTTTCTTCCTAATTGTAAATTCTACAAATATGAAAGGCTTGTTCACAATTCAACTAGTTCTTTAGATAGAGTCACCACCTCTTTCATAGAGGAATGAACTTCAAGAAGCATGAAGTCCATTTAAGAGTAAATCATGTTTTGAGTCTTCTCCAACAATGGCGTCACTCACAAATTCTTTGAAATTTTTCTGCAACAAAACCTTTTCTAGGTTCAAAACTTTTCAACATCTGAATTTGAAACTCAAATTCACCAAATGCTTGACTCTATGATACTACCATATGCACCTAGGATTCCTCTTTTTATTTTAAATTTCTCAGAAGTTCTCTCGAGTAGAGTCACCATTTATGTTGGTGTTTTTTCTTGCTAGACCTTGGACTTCTCTAAAGGGATGCCATGCCTCATATTCAAGAACACTCAGGGCTAGGAAGCCAACACAATGAGAAAAGATCCTAAGGCCTTTACTCCTACTCTTTAGGCTCTGTGAAACCAAGGAGGGTATTCCTTATTGTGTTCATATAATTTCTAATATGTTAAGAACACTTCTACACAAATATTTGTCCCTATTGGGTGCAATTAGATATAATTTATCAGAGGATCGACCAACCTTAAAAAAATGACCTCTAAGTTGCTAGGAACATTTTGTAACTTTGAGATTTGCATCTCATCATGAATAGAATATGAATTAAGTAATGTTCTTACCTTGAATCCATAGATGGGTATTCTCTGATTTTAATAAACTATGAGATTTCTAAATGAATAAGCCAGTGCCTCATCAAATTGGGTAGGAGTCAAGCATGAAACATTAAGTCATATACAATACTTCATCCTAATATGGGTGTACAATTTTACAATGCATTGCATCATAGAAATTCACTATATTTAAAGCATTACTACTTATCAAATCCTTAGCCCATTATCACAAACTTACAATTCTTCATTAAGAATTTAATTAGCTTATTGAGCTAAAGCAAGCGGAAGAATCATACATTTCAAATGAACCATTGGAAGATAAATGAAAGACCATTTAAGAATATTTCATACATATACCCTACTCAAGACAATTAATGGAAGATTCATCAGGAATTTTGCATTTTGTGTGTTCACTCTACCGTACCTAAACCTTACTAGACTCAAAAATCTGACCTCTGCAATGAGCCTTGAGATCTCTTTTATAGCATAAGAGAGCAAAAAGCATCGAGATCATTGAATTTACATTTTACTAAAATTTCATTTCAAAATAGAATTTCATCTGCATTTCAAAAAATCCCAAACAGTTGGATGTAATCATTTTCTGAATAAGGGAATCAAAATGGTTACACCCCACATAACCAGTTGGTGTATCCATACCCATAGAAAAATTCCATCAGAGTCCTCATCATCCATGTCCACATTGAACTCCAAGAGAACTAGCATCAGCATCACAACAAAAATTGAAAACCCAAAAAAATCACGCCATCACCTGGAACCTAAAACAACACCACAACCATGGTACAGATGATCACTTCTTGTTTTTTCCTTAGTGGGACGTGAAACAACCACCTCAAATTCATCATCACACTTCTCAACACTAGAGTATGCAACATTACATGGTGCCACCACGGTAATTGGAGAAACCGTGAGAACCTCTTCATTAACACCGACCATTTCAGTCAAAGCTATGAGGAAGTAGCTATAATCAAAGTCAGTCTCTACCTCACTACCACAAAAATCATCAAAGACATAAATGGGTGAATTTTGTTGACCCAGAGAGCCACGACCATACCTTAACTTGACCTTTGATTCCCTCTTATACTATGTAGGTTTCTTCTCCTTGTTAAGCATGGTCACCTCTAACCTTGCAACTCAGCCCTTGAGCCGAGAGTTGCACTTGATGACCCCTGGGACGATCTTCATTCATTCCATCTTTCGGCTGAGAGAGCCTTGAAGACTATCTTGTTCATCTAATGCAAAATCACCACCAGATTCTTGCACTTTACCTCTGGCTAATCTATGAACAGTCAATGGAAACACAGTCGACTTGCTCATTTTGCACCAAGACTCAAACCCTCACAAGAGAAACTACTGAAACACAAAGCACTCAAAAAATCTTAATTGCTATAGTGAAAATGAAAATCCATTATCCATATTTATTTAGCAAATTGATGAAATGATCATCAATGCTCCAATTGAAGTACGAGTGATCATTCACTAGTGTCTGCATCATCACAATTAATTCCTAGGTACATGGAAATCAGTGTACAATCTATCATAATTGCTAGGAAATGGTCCTTGGCATGCATGGAATTCGGGCTAATATCCTTTAAAGAGCTTTCACTATTAATGCTCACCATTTGCAGAGCTTCCTTAGCCATCATATGGCCAATTAAGTATTTTGAACATGAACCGTCGATGCACCAATGCGTTGGCTTATCAACCGACTCAGATTGAGTCAAAAAATTTGAAAATTCCTTGCCATCACATGGAAGATTCGTTGGCCAATGGTACTTCTCGCAGTCAGAATACACGTATTCCACCTATGGGCCTAGTTCAACCTTGTCATGCCACCAACATAGTCCATGTGTCGCTAGCGTGCAAGTCGTGCAAGGCGTTAGGTGAAACCATTTAATATTCTACACGGTGTGTGCGCTACAACCTAGATTGAGACCCAATGTCACATTAGAACCGTTGATCCTCTACAATGGGAAATCAAGCCAATGGTGGGAAATGTGTCCCACTTGAATAAAAGGACATGTGGCACAATCGTGCACTCCGTGTGACCCAACCAAAATTCATTATTTTAATGTTGCACCATGTGCATGTAGGGGTTTGGATTTTGATCATTAAATCCAATGGCTTGGATTTTTGAACGTGCATATTTATTTGTTATAACAGAGGGGCCATGGTCTAGGTGATGGGCAACGACCCCTTAAAAAAATTTAAGACTCAAGACATAAGTATTTAAAATATGAAATATTTTGGTCCAACCATAAATCTTTCATTTAAAAGATGTTTGACGACTAGTGAACCTAAGTAAAGGGGCCGGTAAAAAATTGGGTGTGATGCCATAAGTCATAATTAAGACTACCAGTGACCTGGTACAGCAAGTCAACATGAAAATACAATGCAAGGGTTCAATAATCTTGCAAAATTTGAACAAGGGTAACAAACCCCTAAACCCTAACATAAGACCACTAGGAACAAGGGTGATAATTTGACAATTTTTTCATGGGGAACCAGCTAAAATTTATTCAGATTTTTGAAAGCTCTATCACACCCTTTCACTCTTCTCTTTATTCTTCTTATCATTTTTTCCACGTAATACATCGGTGTACCAATTATAGGTTCCTCCCACCAAGATTTAACCAGAGCAGTAAAATCCAAGTGGAGACACCACATAGCTTCGAATCTAAAAGGGAAAGGTCCCCTATTGTAGTCCACATTTCATTTAAGCACCAAGGCATTATGATCTAAACCAGAACTAGGAAGAGATGAAAGAGAAAGGAATTGTGAGATATCCCAATTAGCAGAGATCAAAAACTTGTCTAATTTGACTTCAGATTAGGTTATTTCCATTCCTTTTGTTAGATCAAGTATACTTAGTTCCTTGTAGGGGGATATAAATAAGACTTGTTGAATTTAACAACTTAGCCAACTCCATCATACTATCAGAATAATCATCTTGCCCTCTAGAATTTTCCGAGGGAAGGAGAGGAGAATTAAAATCTCCTCCCAGCATCCAGTGGTCATCATTCCTGAAAGAAATAACATCACTTAACTGATCCCTAAGTAGAACTCTATCCCTACTCAGATTTGGAGCATAGATGTTTATAAGATTCCATTTCTCCTGGGAAACAATATCCTCAAGAGAAATCATCAGACTAATCTTACAAGTAGAACATAGTGTACCTTTTAGTTTAGAAGGATTCCAAAGGGTAGCAATACCACCTGAAGCTCCTTCCACCTCACTAACAAAATAACTTGTGTCAGGCCATATATTCAAGATGGCTTTATCAAAGGTTTCCTTCTTCATTTTGTTTCCTATAGGAGGAGGACATCCACTTTATTGTCAAGAATATAAGATTTCACCAAAAAGTGTTTGTAAGGGCTATTAAGGCCCCTTATATTCCATGAGAGGTACTTGATTAGTAAAGAAGTAAGCCACGCCACCTCTGTTGGACTCAAGGGAACACTGAGAGGGGGGGTGAATCAATGTTCAACAAATCCTAACTTTATTACTAAAAAATTTAAACAATTTTGTCATTACATTGAAAGAAAGATGCAACCATTCAAAGGAAAAATTCATAACACCATAACACAAGGATTTTTGTGTGCAAGACCTGTTAGGGGAAAAACCACAGTGGAAGTTAATCCACAATTTGAATACTCAAATAATTTTTTTACAAAAGAGAATGCACTTGCATTCAGGCACATTACCTAGAGCTCACTGCTCAAAAGGGAAGGCTCACTTCCTTACAAAAGTTTAGATTAAAACCATCTGAAGAATGAACTGATATAGTAGCATCTATTTATGCCAGGTCACAGTTTCAGTGAAGATCATAGATTGGATTCTGGATCCTTTTTCTGACTCTGCACTTCGCTCTGCTCTGCTCTGCACTTTTCTACTCTTCGCATCACACATAGACAAATTCACACTATTAATCTACTAAATTTTGCACAATATTCTCATTTCACACATTCGCTATCTTCTCACACTCCTCCATGTCTCAAAATGATAAAACAGATCTCATATATATATATCCACTATCAAGGATTTGAACATTCACATGTTGGCTTGATAAAAAATTAAGTTGTTTTACAATTGTCAACCATATCCTTAATTAAATATTTATGTGTATCCTCCAAAGTTGGTTAAGAAATAGAGAGGACCCAAAAAAACATAATCAAGCACGAAAAAATTTAATTAATTACTCCTTATACATCTGCACTTACTATATTTGTCGGGTTGGCCTTTAAACATATATAACCAACAGATTAGTGCACTGTATCTCCTAGATCGCATACCAGTGAATGTGCATCAATATACTTCTCAAATAAGGTAATAGAAAGATCAAAAAACCTTCTTTTGAGATCCATAGTTCCCAAAATAATAGACCGGTGGGGTATTCTAATCAACCTTTATGGCTTTAACCAGATGCCCTGTTCTTCACTCTATTCTATCGGTGTAAACCAAAACTATACTGTAGACCAAATGTATGACTTAGGTTGCCATCAATGACAACACTTACAAGCCATGTGCCAACAATCTCCCCCTTTAAAATTGATGGTAATACTTAGCGAAAAATTACTAAGTGTCAGAATCATTATAAGTACACTATCAAACTTTACTGATCTTTCTCCTTTGCACTTCAAAAAAAAAACTCCCACTAAGATTGATAGGACATTTTTCACTACACTTTCCCCTGCTTTGAGATCAATGACAAAGCATAGAAACCATATGCTAAAAAGACAAAACATGTAGTCAAAATCTCCAAAACTTCAAAATGTATATACCGACAATTCTCCCTCTTAGACCAAAACTTCAAAAATTTGAATCAGTTTTGAAAACAAGCAACTGCTACATTAGAAAATTATCTTATGATTTTTCTTCATTTTTGAAAGGAACTTCTTCCAAGAATCTATTGAGATCCCAATGATAATGATCAAGTTGTTTTTCTTGGATGTCTTGTTGACAATTTCAGTTAAGGATTCTGGAATTGTAATTGCTTCCTCTAGTTTCTCACCTTTCCTTAATATCTCCACCATCTGCTCCAATCTGCATTCGGTTAGATCCTTCACCTTCCAAAAAGTATCCACAAGTTTATTCTTTGTGGATTGATCTTTGGTGTGTTCAAACTATAGCTCCCAAATTATTTTCCTAATTGTGTCGTTTTGATCCTTAAAAATATCAAATCTTTTTCCAATCCCATTCAACTCTGTTTCAATTTGTTCCAATTTCTCTTTGTATTTACCAACAACATGAGGCCAACAGATGCAATATTTGTAGATATTATTAGTTGCATTGATGCATTGCCTCAACTCATTCATTTTATTCTTTAGTTTGGTAAGTGATAGTCTAAATTGCTCCTTCAAATGAGAGATAACTTCACCTTCTTCTTTGTCTTTACCCTCATATCTCATCGTTTCTTTACTGAATTCAAACATTTCTTTAGGTAGAATGTTCTGTAAACTTTCCAATTTGATCTTGCAGTGCTCAACATGAGCATTTAGTACACTCAGAATCATATCTTGATCATATGATGGTCTAATAGACCATAACTTAGTGATCTTCTGCATTCCACCTTCTTCTTGAATAAGCTGTTGTAGCTTTTCCTTTGTCAGATCATCTTCTTCCTCACTATATTTTTCTGGTTTTGATTCATTTTTCTATGGATCCTCAATTTCTTCATCAGATTCTTCATCTACAATATCCACATTTTCCTTTTCTTTCCCTTTTCCTTCAATTCTAGGAACTTTGCATTCTAGAGGGTTGTATTCAACAATTTCTTTTTCTCTTTTCTATTTTTTCTCCATGCCACCGAAAGAGGAACTAACTTCAATTATTCTTACCAGAAGGGAAATATTGACTGAGCCACACTTTTCAAGCACATTATTGAAGAAATTTTTAAATTCTAGATCTCAATCAGCCAAGCTCCTAGAATATGAGTATATTTATCTACATATCGGTTCGTATGTTTTCCACACCACATTGTCAATTTTTGGCAAACAATTCAAGAAATACATTACTAAACATAGTATCAAAGTATCAAACTTGAAAGGGTAGCCTGTCTATTTTTTTAGTTGCACATTCTCCATTAGTCGATCCTTTATCAACCCGCACAGGTCAAAGTCCTGACCTTCAATTATCATCTTGTGAGAAATATAGACAGTTGCAGCCGAGGTCACTCCTTCTCGGTTTCTGAAAAAGACTTTATATGAAATTTTGTGTACAATGTAATTTGTAATAGGATTCTTGATTGTTGCAATTATTAGCACCCTCTGATCTCCAATTATTTCGGTTAGGGTTTCAACTTCTTTGTTTCAGATGGATTTCTTCCTTGGTATATCTCTGACTTTGCATAATCCAGTCAAATTCTCAATTATTTCCTTTGAAATGATGTAGGGTTTGTCCAAAGTTAAAGTATCATCATGCAATCTTCTCAAGATGAATTTGATGAATTCCATGTTCTCAAAGTATGAAAACGCATTCCAAATATCCAAATTTCTATGTTTGGCTTCATTCAATTGCTTCAATTTGTAGGGTAACAACAGATTCCTCATGGACCTAATCTTTCCACTGTTGTATTTGTCCAAAATGATTGACTCTTTTATTTGTTCCATTTTCTTTTTGTGCTTAGGTTTAACAACTGCACACCAACTTATATGAATATTTTCAAAACAATTGAAATACTTGATAGATTTCGAGTTTCGTCAGTGAATCAACTTCTTTACTTTGAAATTCTCCTACCGAATGCTCTCCTTCTCTTCTTCGATGCAAGATGACAAATGACAGCTCCAAATTGACTTTTATAGTTCACACATGTGCAATAAATGCATTTTCCCTAAGTTTTTTGGGTGCTCTATTTTCTCAGACAACAATAGAAAAATTCTTCTGTAGGCCTATGAATTCTCTAAATTTTCTTGTGAAAGTTCTCCAATACTTTTACATATCATTAATACACCTTCTTGACCATTCTTCATGTTTCGGTACCATCTATGGATAGGGGAGGAAATATTTTCTTGAAAAAATCCCTCTAGGTGAGTGGCTTGAAATCAATTACCGGAAGAATTACTGGAAGCAAGCTCTAGTGCAGAACCATTTCCTGCATCAAAGTCATTCTTCCTTACCCATGTATTCTTCATCTCATCCCTTATCTCATCTACAGTCACTTTTTAATTTCCTTTGTCATCTTCTTGAATATTTTTTCCTCTATATACCAAACCTCTTCTATCCACATTTTTGTTTCTGTAGAATCTTGGAACGTGACCATATTTATTGCAATTGTAGCACATAGTATTTCCTTGTCCAGAAAAATCATTCCATTGATTTCTTCTTGATCTGCATTGATTAGAAATATGTCCAAATCTTCCACATGTGTAACATTCAACATTCTTTCTATTGATAGAGTAGTTTGACACATTTTTGCATTCATTTGATTTATGACCAGACTTTTTGCATTTGAAAAGCTTACTAGAAAATGATGAATCTCTTGATTTCATATTACTTCTACACTGAGTAGCCATATGGCCAAATTTTTTGCAAGAAAAATAGTATCATTACATTTTTGAGCATTACGTTGTCTTACCAGATACCTTCCACCTTTTTTCATCAGGTTTCCTTATCTAAAATTCTTTTGTTTGAGTCTAGAACTTTCTCCTTTTTCATATCCAAGACCTCTCTTATCATTTCCACTCTTTTTTCCTTGAGTCAGCTCATCAAGCTTTACTAAACTAATCTTAAACTTCTCCTTGTATTCATTTGCAATAGTAAGTTCATTTCTGAGAGCAACAATTTGTTTACCGAGTTCTTCATTATTTTTGGATTGTTGCAATTCTCTTTCCAACTAAATGAATTCTCCATTTACTCTTCTACATTCATCAGGTTTCTCCTTTAGGGACTAAACAAAGTTCTCCTCATTCTTCTTCCTTTCTTCAATCTCTTTAGTCAGCCTCATCACCATAGATTCCATTTCATGTTTTAGGGTAGTATTATTTTTGGCAAGCTTTTCACATTCTTTTTTTATTTCCTTCAAGGTCTGATTCAAGTGAGCATCATCCATGTTTTCACTCTCTTGTTGTTGTATATGGTCACAAAGATCTTTTCTCTTTTCCCTGGATTTAACAATCTGATCCTTCAGTGACTGAATAAATTTCTTAGCATCCCTAAGATTTTCTTTCAATTTATGGACTTCTTCTTTAGACTAATCAAGGTCATCAAGTGCCACCAATTTTTTTTTGTTGAAGACTACCAGAGTCCATCACATTCTAGGATCCACCTCAAGCTGCTAAAATTCTTTCGAGGAACCAGAAGCTCTGATACCAATTGTTGGACTCAAGAGAACACTGAGAGGGGGCATGAATAAGTGTTCAACAAATCTTAACTTTATTACTTTGAAATTTAAACCATTATGTCATTACATTGAAAGAAAGATGCAAGCATTCAAAGGAAAAATTCATAACACCATAACACAAGGATTTTTGCATGGAAACCCTATTAGGGGAAAAACCACAGTGGAGGTTAATCCACAATTTGAGTACTCAAATAAAAAAATTACAAAAGAGAATGCACTTGCATTCAAGCACACTGCCTAGAGCTCACTACTCAAAAGGGAAGGCTCAGTGCCTTACAAAATTTCAGATTAAAACCATTTGAATAACGAACTGAGATAGTAGCATCTATTTATGCTAGGTTACAGTTTTGGTGAAGCTCATAGATTGGATTCTGGATCCTTTTTAAGACTCTGCACTTCACTCTGCTTTGCTTTGCACTTTTCTGCTCTTCACATCACACATAGACAAATTCACACTATTACTCTGATGAATTTCATACCATATTCATATTTCACACATTTGTTATCTTCTCACACTTCTCCATGTCTAAAAATGATAAAACCGATCTCGTATATATATCCGCTATCAAGGATTTGAACATTCACATGTCAGCTTGATAAAACATTAAGTTCTTTTACAGCTGTCGGCCAGATCCTTAATTAAATATTTATGCATATCCTCCAAAGTTGGTTAATACATAGAGAGGGCCCAAATAAACATAATCGAGCATGAAAACATTTAATTAATTACTCCTTATACATCCACAATTACTATATTCATCGGGTCGGCCTTCAAGCACATATAGCCAACAAATTAGTGCACTGGATCTCCTAGATCACATACCAGTGAATGTGCATCAGTATACTTCTCGAATAAGGTAATACAAAGATCAAAAAACCTTCCTTTGAGATCCATAACCCAGAATAATAGACCAGTGGGGTATTCAGATAAACCTTTATGCCTTTAATCGGATGCCCTATTCTTCACTTTGTTTTTTCGATGTAAACCAAAACTATACTATAGACCGGATGTATGACTTAGGTTGCCATCAATGACAACACTTACAATCCATATGCCAACAACATCCACTCCAAAGAAATATTTAAAGCTACTTCTTCTTCGACTTTAACTCTATGATCGAGTCCAAGGTTCTTTGTTTTCCATCTACCACATCCCTTAAAGTGTCTTTAGTTCTAGAATCCTTTTATGAAGGCCTTCCCACCCTATTTCCTCCTCCCACATCTGGTTTATTTTTCTTTTTGGGTTTAGAAGGAGCTTGGGAGCATCCCTCATCATCCTCTTTATCACTTGACCCATGAGGGAAGCCAAGAAGAGCCAAAGAGTCACTTAGGTTTCTTGCTCCAATTTGAGATGAGGAGTGTGTATCCTCTAGAGATAGATTAGTCTTAGCTAGAACATACTCACCTTCTTCAAGATAATCATCCTCACCTTGAATCTAAACCTTTTCAGTGGAATCCAGCACCTTATCCTCCATTAGGGGATCCCTATATGGTAAATTCTCCATTTTTGCATCTCCCCTCCCCCCATATTCACCTTAGTTGGGAAGCCCAAGGTTGGAAAGGAGGAAGTAGGGGTAGCCACAACAAAGTTCAGGCATTTTGAATTATTAACTTCAACAATAGGATTAGAAATAGACTTAATGGCTAGGTCTGGGTTATCCTTGAGAAGGGGGACATATGCCTCCTGAACATGAACAGTAGGAGGCTACATACTAGAAGCCATATCAGTACCAAAGTGATTCTTCTCTATAATTTTATCCTTAGACTTTGAGCCCTCACCCAACTTTTTCTCACAAGAATCACTAAGATGACCAAACTTGCACAACTCATAGAAGAGGCGGGCCTTTTCATATTCTAAGTGTTGAGTCCAGTTACCAAACTTGGACTTAAGAAGGATTGAAGAAGGAAGGACCGTATTCACAACCACATTAACATAGATACAAGCATACACTAGTCTTGATCTCTCCTGAGTAATCTTATTAATAGACAATACGCTCCCAAAGGAGTTGGCGATGTCTTTTAAGATTCCCTTCTCCCAAAATTCCAAAGGGAGACCTGAAAGGTGAACCTAGGTTGGAGCCGAAGCACCCAAATCTACTGACGGGTCAAAACCTGGCTTCCATTTGCAAAGGGAAAGAAATTTTTTGAATCTCGAGTCAAAATCCCAGGGACCACTAGTTAGAACCTTCAACATGTCTTCATACACCACAAAGGAAAAAATAAAAATACCTTTGGACATAGCATTTATGGTGACATTGCCTTTGAGATTCCAAGTGGAAGCAACCCATTAATGAACTAGTTCAATATTTGGCCTATACGCCCAAAAAATTCCAACAAAATCCATTTTGAGGTTGTCCATCACCTTCAACATCAGAACCTCCAAAATATCTACTTCCCAGCCAGTCACTGAGCAGGAAGCAGAATCCAATAGCCTTTTACTCGAAGTTGGCGATTTAGACCCCACTAGTTTGTCCACATAGGAATTCGGTGCTTCCTCAAAGAAGAAAGAGTTAAGCCCCAAAGATGGTGAAATGGGTGACTTCCCAGAGATTCCCTCTGTCTTTTCCCCAGGGGAAAGGACTGAAGTACGAGGAGGAGACATCATATTAGGAACCATTAGACTAGTCACTGCCACTATAGGCATAGTGCTAGAGAAGATGACAACATCCTTGGAAAGGGGAGCCTTTTCGAGCCCCCTCCTGATCAACCCATTAGGCAGTCAAATGACAACAATGGCCAAAAACTCAAAAAAATAGCCCAAGTGGGAAACTTCAAGTTTAATGTTAAACACATTTTCATTTTCAATATTTTCAATAACAATTTCATTTTCAACAACATTTTCATTTTCAATTTCCAAATTCATCATTTTCAATTTAAATATTTTCACTATCAATTTCAATATGATGTTCAATATTTTCAAATTATATTTCATCTTCACTTAAGTTAACATTTAACGGTGCAGAAGAAGCTTCAACTTGAGAATCTGTCATCCCCTTCTTCTTTTCGTATGACTTTCTCTATCTTTTGCTCTATATGCTTCAATTTAATCTGATGTTAGTTTCATCTTTCCTTTTCTCTTACGACAACTATTTCTCCCCATTGCACAGAAAAACACACACACACACACACAAATGATTGTAAAAGTTAATAATGTGTAGAAGAATCTCCCAAAAGATGAATTTTGTCTGATACAGATAGAAAGCATGCAATTTCAGTGACATAAGTAATGTGGGGACCATTGGAATGCTCAAAATAGTCCCATTTTTATTTTTTATATAACTCACTAAACGGATATTTGTTTCAAAATAGATATCAGTTTCAAACGGATATCCATTATATTTTGTAAAATATGTAACCTGTTGTTTCTCGTGCTTTTATTTTTTTAACCTATAGAAAACAAAACAAATATTAGTTTACTTTAGTTTTAAGAATTGTTATAAGCATAATATTATTAATATATTATATTTATGATATATTTTATATTATGATATATATATATATATATTTATTATATATTAATATTGTAAACATCTAAATTTTATCACTTCCACATGATCAAAATCGTCTACTCCATTCATCTATGTCATTAATAGTGATTAAATAATTTATTTAATCATTATTTCATTTTCTGCCTAAGGTTCCTAAAGTATGTAATCGAATAAATTAAGTATTTTACCTTACATCTTTTCTTCTCTAAATTAAATAAATAAGATAATTTGTTTAATTTAGTTATTTGACCTATTTGGATTAAAAACCAATTTTTAATCCCTCTTTTTCTCTCTCCTTGTCACATTCTCCATAATCCTCTTTTAATTTGAATTAAATTAATTAATCTGTGATTAGGATGTGCACCACTTAATCAACATTAGTGTCACATCCTCCATAATCTCCCACTTTCTTCTAATCTCTCATTAATTATCCTAATCTTATGTTTGCACAACCTTAATCAAGGTCATTGGCCTAATCAGTACCTTGGTCAACTCTCCCCATCCCCCAAAGAATTTTTAATTCCTTTTTATTCTTCCAAGGCTCCTCTCTTCCCCATGAAAAGTTCTAGAACCTTTGACTTGTCACATCACATGTGCCAAAGTCTTCTACAATCTTTGACTTGTCACATCACTCACATGTGGAAAATCCCCACCTTTTTGGAAACCCTCTCTTATCCACTAGATTCTTCCAATCATTGTGAATTTTTAATTCACTTTTATTCCTCCAAGGAATCTTCTCATCCCCCAAGGTACCTACAAGGTACTTGTCCTTCTTCCACCTCATGTACCTCTCTTCCACCTCACTTCCACATCATCTCACCCTAGGCCATCTCACATTCCACATGTCAAGATGTGAGGGCTTGTGAGTCCTCAACTCACCATAGCCCTTCATCTTGGCTTTGTTGGATTGATCTCAACCGTTGAATTCTCTAGAGAATTCAAATTATCCTATAAATACCCCCTCATTTCTCTCATTTAGGGAATATAAGTCTTTTGCTACCAAACTCTTGCCAAATTTTCATTTGCAGTATTTTAGCCTCTCCATAGCATTTTTCATCAATCCATCAAATCTTTTTGCCATTAGCACCATATCACATTTTTCATCTTGCATCCATTCAACTCCATAGCCATCCAAGGAGCACACAAGGCATCCAAAGATCAAGGGCCAACCAAGGAAGAAGCAGCATGAAGGTATAATCAATCTTAATTTGTTTCATCTTACCTTCATTTTATCAATTCTTTAGGCTAATCATTGACGTGTCATCTTTTGTGTTAGTTATTTTTATTGCATCATTAGTTGTTTAGCATCTTACATTAGGAACATAACATTTTAAGGGATCACATTTCTGGCATGCCCGGTGGGACCCACAAACGAGTCTCTTTGCTTTACGTTTGTTGTTGTTTAAGTTGTTTGCAGGTTCAGGTCGTAGAGGGGTGGATTTGCCCCGTCGAGGGGTGGATTTGCTCGCTCGGGCGCTATAGAGAGGCGGTTTTTCCCACCCGGTTCAGCGTTTTTCAGAATTTTTTTGCAGAGGGGCAGATTTTCCCATCTGGTTCAACATTTTTCTAGCTTTTTCTGCAGAGGGGCGGATTTGCCCACCCGATTCAACATTTTTCTAACTTTTTCTATAGAGGGGCAGATTTGCCCACCCGGTTCAGCATTTTTCTAACTTTTTCTGTAGAGGGGTGGATTTGCCCACCTAGTTCAACATTTTTTACTATTTTCTACAAAGGGGCGGATTTTGCCTAAACAACACGTTCGGGAAGGTAAAAATGTTGCATTTTAGCTTCGTTTTTGCCTCTTATTTTTGTTGTTTAGAGTTCTAACCCTCTAACCCTATTTGTTGGTGGGTGAAGTTAGATTTATTGCTGATACTTTGCAATATTTTTTCTGAAATTCACAAAGGACAAAAAACAAAAAAAATAAAATAGCTAACATCTGTTTGCAAGGCCTTTATTTTATTCGAATTTTAAATTTTTTCTTACTGTTTTATCTATGCACTTAGTATAATTAGGGGGAAGTAATAGTTGTTGTTTGTTGTGTTTGTTTTTCTTTGTGTTACCCTAAGCGAGCATTAGTTTTTTTTCACCTTCCCCTTGCACTTTGTGCGGACCGAGGGGGTAGTTGGAAATGATTAGTGTTTTCTTCTTAGCGGGACCTTCTTGGGGATTTCATCACCCCAAGGGACGATCCCAACCATGCGTACCAGTGGGGTATAAAAAGGGGGAGAGCCAAAGCTGTACCCCAATCTAGTTGTGTCGTAATTGGCAGAACATCAAAGCTAGGGTGATACCTAGATAGACGTGAAGAGTTGGTCTGAGCCTTTCAGTATCTCGCTGGGGTTCCTGACTCACACTTGTAATGGACTGGTGTTCACGGTTGTGCCTCACGTACCGAGCGTATATCGAGGACTCCCTACAAAATTTGTGTATCCTAGATTAAGACCTTTGTTGGCCATGCCACTTAACACTAATCATAGGATCGTGCTTGCTCAAAGTGTCTTTCTGTAAAAAACCAATAAATCTTGATAAGTTAGCCTCATTGAGTCATTCCAAGTCCTTGTCATAAACCAAGTCATTTTTTTCTACAAAGGGGCGGATACACCCCCTTGATCCACTATTTTTCTTGCAAAAGTGCGGATACGCCCCCCTGATCCACTATTTTTTCTCGCCAAAAGTGTAGATACGCCCCCCTGATCCACTATTTTTCCCACAGAAGTGCGGATATGCCCCCTTGATCCACTATTTTTCTTGCAGAAGGGTGGATACGCCCTCCTGATCCACTATTTTCTTGTAGAGGGGAAAATTTTCCCCCTTGATCCACTGTTTGATACGCCCTCCTGAACAGACAGTTTCATCCATTTGACCATTCCAAACCTCTGTTTCACCATCCTGAGTCTCTGTTGGACCGTTTGATCATCCCAAACATTCATCTAACCAATCCAAGCATCTGTTTGACCATTCCAAGCCTCCATTTAACCTTTCTAAGACATTCATTTATCACATTCCCATTGATCATTTCACAATTTGGGATACCCATCTTATTGTGTGATGTAAAGAGTTGCTTTTATTCCAAAAGGAACACTTCAAAAACACTTCCATCATATAAGGAACCTTTAGGACATCCTTAATTTGCATCCAAATTCCTTTAAACCTTTGTTATTACTTGAATTGACCAAGGCATTAGGTTTGATCATCATCTCATATCAATCATTGTCTTCAACCTAATCAATCTACTTCTATCCTGAGGCAGATTTGTGTTGTAAGTCAGCATCATTGGCCCAAATCAATCCCCTTCTATCTCAAGGTGGATTTGGCGTCGTGATCATTGGTTCAGTCCTTTAATCCGATCAACCAACGTATTAAGTCACCTAGGGTGATTTTCGAGTTGGGTGTAGGACCCTTTCCATCAACCAATCCTAATTCATCATCCAATCCATAACAAACTTATCCTATCATATCCTTTGATCCAATCCCAATCTAAGCATTAATCCAATTCTAATATGAGTGTTAATCCCATCATCCCAATCTGAGCTTTTATTCAATCCCAATCTGAGCTTTCATCCAATCCTCATATGAGCTTCCAATCCATCCTAGTTCTCTATCCATCATCTATTCTTTCCTGCTAATCTGTATCCATCATGAATCTTTATCCCCCTCTCACACGACCAATAATAGTAGTTGAAAGGGGAATCCTAACTACGTTGATGATGATAATGAAAATCTTGTTGATCATGAAGATTGTTATATAGGTCCCCTTGACGCTATCATTTCCAGCAAGCTCTCTCCAATCACCTCCCAAAATCCCATTACTTCTTCCAATTATCCCACCATGCCTTCATCCACATCTAATAATGATCCTTATGCTACCCTTGGCAAGGGATATCCAACATCCTCACCATCAACATATTCATCATGTCCTCCCTTTCAACCTCTATCCTACCGAACATCCATATCCTCCTCTCCTTATCATCATCAAAAATCCCAATACCTCTACCTTAATCCCACATCCCAATACCTCCACCTTAATCCCACATCCCAATCTTCCCATTCTAATCCAACACCCACACCTTCCTATCACAATCCCCCATCCCAATACTCTTCTTATCTTAATCCACCATCTCAATCCCCTTATCCTAATCCATCATCCCTATCCTCCTATGCCAACCTACCATACATGTCCTCCTATGGTGGTTCACCACCTTAATCTTCTTATTCTAATCCAACATGCACACCTTCCTATCACAATCCCCCATCCCAATACCCTTACATTAATTCCAAATCTCCCCATTCTAATCCTTCATCCACATCTTCCTACTATCACTCACCATCCCAATATTCCCAATCTAATCCAACATCCACATCCTCCTACATCACTCCCCCTTTCACTACATTATAACTTAATCCTCCATCTAAACATAACTCACCTAGTCCTCCAACCACTCCTAGTCCTCCATCTAGTCCCATCCACTCATCTAATCATAATCATCCATCTCCTCATAGTTCTACATCTAATCCTCATCCACCCATCCACTCATCTAACCCACCAATCCCCAACCCTAATCTTCCATCTCCTCCTAGTCCTCCATCTAGTCCCATCCACTCATCTAATCATAATCCTCCGTCTCCTCCTATTCCTCCATCCAATCCCATCTGCTCATCTAATCATAACCCACCTTCAACCACTCCTAGTCCTCCATCTAGTCCCATCCACTCATCTAATCATAATCCTCCATCTCCTCCTAGTTCTACATCTAATCCTCATCCACTCATCCACTCATATTATCCACCAATCCCTAATCCTAATCCTCCATCCATCCTTGATCCTCCATCCATTCCCATCCCCCCATCTAACCCTAATCCACCAATTCTTAATCATAATCCTCCATCTAATCCACCCATTCACTCATCTAATCCTTCAAACCCTAACCCTACTCCTCCATCTCCTCCTAGTCCTCCAACCATCCCTAATCCTCCATCCATTTCCATCACCCCACCTAATCCTACATCCTCTCCAGATGTCATCCAAGGACACATGACCAAAAAGACATCCCCAAATCCACATCTTGATGTTGTGGCACAATGCCCTCCCACTCTCTCATGTACTGTCACTAGTTATGAGGCCCTCCTCCATCCTACACCTATCCCTCCCATCACCATTCCCGACACCATCCAAATGGTTGAGCCAGTCAAACCCATCGAATCCTTTAAATCCCCATCTTCTAATACTAGCTCCACCCAATCCCCTCCTCCCAGTCCTAATATTCACAAACTTCAATCCCATGACCTTCATGAATCCTCCATCCTCCTATCTCCCCAAATTGAGGAGTCCCTCCAACATTCTTCCATTATCATACATCCCACACAAGATGAGTCATGCCAAGAGCTTGATCCAAAGCATACAAGCATATCCCCTCCTCCAAATCAAGATCCTTCCATCCCAACTACTCCATCTCAAGAACATAGTCTTCCATCCATTTCATCTCATGCTCCATATCCTCAACCAAGTCATGATCCTATCCTCCCATCCACCCCATCTCAAGACCACACTAGCTCATCCACTCCATCCCATGATCCCCTTTACATTCAAGATCCAATCACTCCATCTCATGAGCCCTTATCATCCACTGCCATAAATCTAGATCCCATCATACTCCCTAATTCCTCTCCTGATCCCTTATCACTCATTCCTCCTGATGCTGCTATCCCCTCATCTCCATTGCATTATCCTTCATCACCATCTAGTCCTACCATCCCAATGCCACTTTTGTATCACCTTGGTCACATTACACTTATCCATGGTGGCCTTCTTACAGAAGAAAAACAACGCGTATGCACCACCCTACCTCTTCCACCTACTAATGTGCTCGCATCATGCTTCCAAAAGAATAAGCATCCTACCATAAATCACATGCTACAGAACATGAACTATTAAGGAAAAGGTTTAGGCCTTTATGAGCAAGGTACTTTATAGCCCATCCAAGTCAAAGAACACCCAGGTGTGCATGGTCTTGGATATATCTCCAAAGACTCACAATCCAAAAATGTTGGTACAACCTCCATACATCCTAAGCGAGCCTCTTCCAAAGGAACGAGAGGCACTTCTCATCGCTCTACCAAATCCTTTGTCGCCATCCCTCCTCCATTGTATTACCACAAAACAACTGTCCATCTTCCTCCTTCATCCTCTAAGTCCATTTTGGGTCCTTATGTGCCTCCATCCACCATCGCTCATCCTCCATCTACTCCATCTATTTTGGGCCCTTATATACCTCCATCCACCATAATAACTCCTAAATTCATAAACCCTAATTGGGATCAACAAAGGCACCCGTCCATGCATGCTATCTCGCATCCTCCATTCACACACCATCATCACAAGCCTACCTCTATCACTCCATCCATGTCTTCTCTCTATCATCCATCTCCTCATACCCATCCCATTGCTACTAAAAGCACTTTGGATGCTAAATCAACAATGCATAAATCCAAACATCCACATGAATCTAAAGCTCCTCATGTCCCCTTCAAAAGACATGTTGCAAAAAAGAAAAATCAAATTCAAAAGCCAAATCAAACACATAGACCACAAAGGCCCACCAAGGAAAAAATCAAAACCATGTGGATCCCAAAGAAAAAAGAAGCAATACCTTCACATGAAAAATCCATGATGACATCCAAAATTGCTATGCCTAAAGCTAATAATTCACATCCTCTATCTCCTAAATCAGTTTTGGGTTTATGTCCCTAAATTCACTATCCCAATGCCTCCATTATTGACACATTCTCCAACCAACAACCCTCCTCTCATTTCACATCCACCACATGTGCCAATGTTGGTCCTGAACACCTTCCCCCATCACACATCCACTCCATCATTCCATCCATACACCTTCCAGTATCCCATCCACTATCCCCCATATCTCCCCGATCAAATCCCTTTAATTCATCCTCTTGCATAATCCATCCATTCTAATAAGGTTGTACCAACATCTGAATAGTCACTTCAAAAATGAGCTCTTATTACCTTATCTGGAACATGATTCTTGAGTCCCTCATCCATCCACTTTATCATATGTCTTATGAATCCATATCCTCATCCATCTTCACCCGTATCCTAGTCCAAAAAGTCAAAAAAATTTAAAAAATTAAAAAAATTAGTAAAGAGAAAATCATACATCCAATGGTGAAAACTTGGCAAACAAGCACCTTGGATAAGTACCATGATGAAAACCTGGAAAACACGCATCATGCGTAAATCCCCCATCCGATCTCCTTCCATGATTGGGGGCAACTTCCACTTATGCATTCTTTTCCTCCAATTCCTACATCTACCTATCTTCTGCATCCTATCCATCCTATCCCATTCATCCCAATCCATCCATCTTCCTTGTGATCTTGATAAAGATAGGGAAAAACCTCTATACATGCTTTGGACATCTCTTGGCATATTTTCCCCTCATCCATACACTATCATATTCCTTATCCACCTCTCTCTATCCTCCATTGTCCATACATCCTATCCACCTCTATCTATCTTCCATTGCACATCTCACTGTCTTATTCACCCATCCTATTATCCCTCTTGCCTCATCACATATGACACATCTAGAGTGGGGGAATCTCCTTATTTGTGATAGAGTCCTTGGTGACATCGTCCATCCATCCCTCCATGTAATCCTTTCCATCTCCCCATCCCTCCCATCCTTATATCCTCCATCTAACAAATCCTTATCTTCCATCCTTTCATCCCACTCTTGGTCTTGTTCCCAGCCTTGCTACAAGCCTTGATCCAATCATCCTCCTCATCATCATCATCAGCAGGATGTATCCTTCCCCTATCCTTTTGTGTTGTTTTGGGATGTATCATTCCCTCCTCAACAATGCTATCATCAGCGGGATGTATCCTTCCCTATCCTTGTGTTGTTCTAGGATGTATCCTTCCCTCATCAATAACACTCTCATTGGGATGTATCCTTCCCCATCCTTGTGTTGTTTTGGGATGTATCATGTCCTTATCAAACAACACTCCATCAACCATCCACCCAACCTGGCTTGTAGCTTGATTGGGGCAACATCATATGTGTTCCCGAAACCATTTGTTCTCACCTTTATCTCCCATCTTATCATCATTTCTTATTCATTAATTTACATCATCATCTTCATATCCCCTTTCATCATCTCATCTCTCATCTTTTCCCCCTCCCTTTCTCCCTCATCAATCTCCCGCCCTCAACCACACAGTGGCGCCACCCCGTGGTGGGGCGTCTCCACCCTCGACTGGGCGGTGGTGCCACCCCATGGTGGGGCAGACCTGCCCCACTCCGGGGCAAATACGCCCCATGTAGGGGTGGACCCGCCCCGCCCCGTGGCGGATCTGCCCGACCTCGGGGTAGACCCACCCCACCCCGGGGTGGATACGCCCTGTGTAGGGGCACACCTACCCTTCTACAGTGGGGCAAATTCACCCCTCTGCAAGCTTCCAACCCATTTTTTTTTCCTTCTCGTGGCCACCATTTGCAAACCGTGCGTCGGATTGACTTTGTTCAAAAGGAAAACTTGCTTAATTTTTTGTGCTCTTTCCAACAATACCCTCCATTTCTTCCTATTGAGAGGTCATTTGAGACCCTTCTCTTTTCCCTCCCTTTTAAGGGGTATTTTTTTTACTTCTTATTTACCTTTTTTCCTCGAACTAATCTCTTCCCTTCCTAGGGCCACCATTTGCAAACCGTTCATCGAATTGATTTCGTTCAAAAGACAAACTTGCTTAATTTTTTGTGCTCTTTCCAACCATATCCTCTATTTCTTCCTATCGAGAGGTCGCTTGGGACCCCTCTCTTTTCCCCACTTGCACTCTCGAGGGGTCATACCCTTCCCATTCATCTATTTTCCCTACCTTAGTCATTCATTTGTAGGATTGGGGCATCTTCATCCATTCCACTACTAATTGGATATCTTAGGTCCTCCTCCCCTTGTTGGGGCATCATTTTTTGGTTACTTCCTCTATCGAGTCATCTGCATTTTCTTTTCTTCAAAACACGGTTATTCTAAGGTACTTCGAAGAGGGGCGAAATGTAGACATCTAAATTTGATCACTTCCACATGATAAAAATCATCTATTCTATTCATTTATGTCATTAATAGTGATTAAATAATTTATTTAATCATTATTTTGTTTTCTGCCTAAGATTCCTAAAGTATGTAATCGAATAAATTAAATACTTTACCTTACATATTTTCTTCTCTAAATTAAATAAATAAGACAATTTGTTTAATTTAGTCATTTGACCTATTTGGATTAAAAACCAATTTTTAATCCCTCTTTTTCTCTCTCTTTGTCACATTCTCCATAATCCTCTTTTAATCTGGATTAAATTAATTAATCTATGATTAGGATGTGCACCACTTAATCAAGATTAGTGTCACATCTTCCATAATCTCTCACTTTCTTCTAATCTCTCATTAATTATCCTAATCTTGTGTTTGCACAACCTTAATCAAGGTCATTGGCCTAATCAGTACCTTGGTCAATTCTCCCATCCCCCAAAGAATTTTTAATTCCTTTTTATTCTTTCAAGGCTCCTCTCTTCCCTATGAAAATTCTAGAACCTTTGACTTGTCACATCACATGTGCCAAAGACTTCTAGAATCTTTGACTTGTCACATCACTCACATGTGGCAAATCCCCACCTTTTTGGAAACCCTCTCTTACCCACTAGATTCTTCCAATCATTGTGAATTCTTAATTCACTTTTATTCCTCCAAGGAATCTTCTCATCCCCCAAAGTACCTACAAGGTACTTTTCCTTCTTCCACCTCATGTACCTCTCCTCCACCTCACTCCTGCATCATCTCACCCTAGGTCATCTCACATTCCACATGTCAAGATGTGAGGGCTTCTGAGTCCTCAACTCACCATAGCCCTTCATCTTGGCTTTGTTGGATTGATCTCAACCGTTGAATTCTCTAGAGAATTCAAATTATCCTATAAATACCCCCTTATTTCTCTCATTTAGGGAATATAATTTTTTTGCTACCAAACTCTTGCAAAAATTTTATTTGCAGTATTTTAGCCTCTCCATAGAATTTTTCATCAATCCATCAAATCTTTTTTCCATTAGCACCGTATCACATTTTGCATCTTGCATCCATTCAACTCCATAGCCATCCAAGGAGCACACAAGACATTCAAAGATCAAGGGCCAACCAAGGAAGAAGCAACATGAAGGTATAATCAATCTTAATTTGTTTCATCTTGCCTTCATTTTATTAATTCCTTAGGCTAATCATTGAGGTGTCCTCTTTTGTGTTAGTTCTTTTTATTGCATCATTAGGTTTTTAGCATCTTACATTAGGAACATAACATTTTAAGGGATCACAAATATTAGATATATTTATATAATATTAATATACTAAATTAATATTATAGATATTTATATAATATATATTACATATTAATTATATATTAATATACTAAATTAATATTATATATATTTATATAATATATATTACATATTAATATTATTAAACGAACAAGGCATATAAGGTTGCTATAGGGAAGAGTGTCATCGCATGGCTCGATATGGACTACTTAATATTGATCTTCCTAGGTCCCCGACCCTCATTCTAACTCATACAGGATCAACATACCTTTCAAGAGGATGAGGTAGTTGATCTTGTCATTCCAAGCCTTCCCACTCATGTCAAGCCTAAACGAGCACTTGAGCCATGAGTTAGGCATCTATTATCTTATATTAATGTGATTACTACCCAACCCCTAACTATTTATTAGATTATCACTGAATTAACACAACTCCCACACGAGTTACCCTGGACACCACTTAGGGCTCTAGCCCCCATGGGAAGCCACTCCCCCTACTAGCAACAAGAAACCCATAGTCACTAACTGGGTAATCCAACTTACACAAACTAGAAAAGCCATATAAATAAGCACATAAAGCAAGGAATGCACCACCTCACATAAGATCTCCATAGTAAAATAATTTCCACCATGCAAGGCTAAAACCCACATAAACATAATCAAGTATAAGATCAACAGTTCACAAAGAATTCAACATGAAAACCAACAATAAGTAAACTCTTTCCCCAACCTCTAGAAGTCCAACTAACCACTATGCACAATAACTCCCCATCAAAGAAATGGCAATATCATGGTCACAAAAATCTTATTTACAAATAAAACTCACCATCAACATTATGGAAACAAGAATGGAAACATCATCAAGGGGATCATCAACCTTGTTCATTAAAATAATTTAAAAACTCCCTCCATAACACAATAACTGAAATCAACTCAATATCAACCAATCACAATAACCAATAATAAAACAAAAATAAAAAATCCATGTGAGACATTATAGCACATTTTCTAAACTCATTACATAATCACTAAATTTACTTACTAAACCATTCACATAATAATACTCAATTGTCGATGATATCCTTCAACCAATCTAATCTACAATTCAATTATGCGAGGATATGAAGAAATTCACATTTTAAAAGAATACCTTAAGTTCTTCTATTATCCTCATACATTTATCCTAACCCCATACAAGCAGATAAAAATCTTTTCATTTAACTTAATTTACCAATTTACCAACTTCAAATAATTGCAAAACAGAATAATCTCTTTCTAAGAAAATCTTAATTTACATTCACCAACTTCAAATAATTGCAAAACAGAATAATCTCTTTCTAAGAAAATCTTAATTTACCAATTCACCAGCTTCAAATAATTGCAAAATAGAATAATCTCTTTCTAAACAATTTTTTTCTTTTATAGATCAAAAGTAAATCAATTTTCGCCTTAGTAGTTTCCCCAACTTATTTATCTTACAAAACCATTTATTTGAAGAGGCAAAATATTTTAAATAACTATATTCATCATAAATTCCTTAAAATTCTCAATTACCTATTTAGGAAAATAAACTAATTCCCTTAGATAAAGTATTACCTCCTATTTTTCCTATCACTCATTTATTTATTTGGATAAGTCCTTCAATTACCCAAATGTAACTAAACAATTTCTTCTCTTCTCTAATTACTTTTTCAATTAAGAGATTATATACTTTTCAATTAAGAGATTATCTATCTATATAAGAAAATAAATTAAACCTTTCTAATCAACCAAGTTGAAGTAAATCAATTGACCTATTTTGTTACCTAATTTACTCGTCAAACATATTCAAGCATTTACTTATGCAAACTTATTCTTTCATTATACCCATCATATCCATATCCATATATATATTTATATAATTTTAAATTCCCCCACATACTATACTCTATTCCACAAATCATTTGATGACCACATAGCATAATAATTTATAATTATAAAAATAAGGGACATTTATTTGTTAATTAATTACAAGAGTAAACCAAATCATTTACTATTTACTCCAAATTAGTTAAATCGAATTACCTATCTATTTATGGAATACTCAATTCACTTAATTAATTACGCACCGCTTTACCTACGACAATTTCAATACTTATTTTGACAATGATTGCCCACTTAATAGTATTTTATTAACTAGCATTTTAATTCTATTTTTTCACTATTATATAATATTTGTTAAATTTTATCAAGTAAAATAAGCATTAAAAGATAATGGATTCACTTTAAATTCGAAATACATTTATGTAAAGATAGAATTCTGTCACCTTACTATACAAGAATTCCTTGAATAAATAGGTGCTTTGAATTTTCAATTTCATGAGAAGAAAAGTATAGATAATAATGTAGGAAATGTTTGTTATCATTCTCATAATGGCAATAAATAATATTACTCTCCTAAGAATGCATATATGTATATGTTTACATTTACCTAAATATGTTTATAAATAAGTTTGAGAATGATTCACTCTTGCTATATATTGTCTGTTTGAATGAGCAAGTTGATTTTTTGCAACGTTGGCTAATATATATCACTGTTTATCATTCCACAAGATATAGTTCTGTTGATTCAGAAGCAATGGATGTAAAGGATACAGAACGCAATGATAGTAGGGCGCGTGGTGAAAAGGCTTAAGAAACTTTCAAGCAAATGTAACTGGCGGATGTAAGAAGATGTCATATTAAGGAATGTGATGCTTGCGGGTATAAGTAGAGAGGCGCGCCATAGATAGAATGCCTCATAGGGTTGCAGCCTCAAAAATGCCATTGGAAAAGGACCATTTAGCAACCCAAGCCGCATTTCTTGTGGACAGTTGACAGGGATCACTCTTGTTACAACCGACCATGACCTTCTCAAGGAATCTCATTCATATTATAATCTGGAACAATCTTAGCGTAGAAAAGGTGATCATGACACTACTTGCCGCTACTACAAGGCGTCAGTCAAGAAAAGCTAGAGGCTGCGTATTTTGTGTTTCATTCTTTGGGCTAGGATAGGTACGATTAAAGCTAGGAAATCTGAAGAGTTTGCCCTCAAAGTGCAAAAGGGGAGGCAATCCCGAGCAAAATGAGAGCTATGACAAAGGGTAAAATATGGGTAAATGCTGATAATAAGGAAACTTCATACACCAAACATGAGTAAGGCATGAGATCTAGCTGTTCACCATATGCAGGTAAAGAAACAAATCTCTATAGATATTTACTACGTAGGATTCAGATATAAACTTCCATAGAGAGCAAAAATTCACAAATGAAATTGGTAGGTGTAAAGTTTCTTATCATGGAGCATTAAAATATGAGGTAGAATAAAGATAGTAATGTTCAGACTTAACCTTTGACATATTTAATTCACATTAAAAATATTTATTATATATATATATATATATAAACTTTTAAGACACAGTGAGTGCGATGCCTACTTGGTTTGAGTGAAATATTGCTTGAGGATTGAGATATGGAAGCTTACAGAAAGACCATGTAGCATGTTGCAGATTCAATGATGAATTTCCCATTCATTATCTGAGCACCATTCCCATCCATTTGCACACTAATCTCTTTCCTTATCCTCGAGTAGACTCTTCACTGTTTGAGTGCAATTATGTCTGATAAAGATACTGCTCCGTTGGATGCATTGTCACTATAATCATTTCGAAGGCTGGGCGTCCTCTCACACTTTCCCCTATTGTGTTACTTTCACAGCCTCTCTTCTTCTTGACCGCAGACCCATATCCTCCTTTTCACCTCCATCTAGCGTAAATGATAAAAGCCTTTTCTTTATAAATAAACAACTCTACACTGCCCATCAATTCCAACAGAAGTGTACCATTTCCAAACTAAAATCCTGATGAAACCTCTCTCTCCCTAGCTACCTAACGTGATCAATTTTTGTTATGATGAAAGATTTGACTCCCCATTTTAATCACGCAACAATAGGAGTTACGCAAGCACAAAATTTTCTTGCAGATCAAGTTTTTGGTCCGTAAATCAAAAATCAGAGATGAAAAACCTCCCCAAAAAAATCATTATTAAAAAAAAGAAAGTGATTCACTTTTTGAAAACAAAAATCAAGCAATAAACATTTAATAAGACAAGTTTCTATTTCACACCTAGTTCGGAGCCATGCATGTGCTTGAACTCAACCTTTTCTATATTTTTAATTGCTTTAATAATTTGTTCAAAAATTTCATCCATTTAATTATTTAATTTTAACTTATATTACTTTCCTCATTTGATTTATTATCACTCAATGATAATAATAATTATCTTTATATTTAATTATAAAAATACTTTATCACATAATAATTTAATTTAATAACTAATTAACAAAAATCCATATAATATCTATTGGACAATCTTGATTTACTTAATTATTTATTTAATTCCAATTCAATCAAGCAACCTTAAAATTCAGTTTAATTTAATTAAATTGATAAACAAGATAACTCATAACAAACTTTATCAAACACCGTGAAAGGCCAACCACATAGGGGCACTACACCTTCTTTATGAGGATTGAATGTGTTGTATATATTTTTATTGTGCTATCTATCTAATGGTAACATTGGCTAGTACACCCTATACTTTTATTTTTAGTCCAAAAAAATTTCAATGGTGGGATACTTATACATATTCAAATCCATTAATTATATTTTATATAGGTCTATTGGTGGCTATGAATTATGTTGTGTAGCACTTGAGTGGTTGATCTGGAGGACGTAGCTGAATTTTCAATGTGGTTTATATTTTTTGTGCTTATGGGTGAAGTTACATGGATGCAAGACATGCTTTGATTGGTAGAACATGAGATTATCTAAATAGATAAACCTTTTGGTGTGATTAGCTCTCTAATCACTATTCACTCATCATTGTTCTAACATACCTTCATCACCATTCATCAATTATCTTTGAAACTTAAAAAACATTTGACAATCATGCTTGGTAACATTCAAATAATATACACTTTTTATATATAGATTTTTCTAACTAAAAAAATGATGTGATTAATTTAGAAACAATGCCTTTAAGTGGTTTGAATTATTTATAATATGATCAAGCTTCTTGGGTATACATTAAGATATTGGTGGTATTGGAAGTGGTGATTGAATCCTATATTTCCTAAGAAATCATGATTTGGGAACCCTAAGTTTAGGTTATTTCTACCTAATTAAGCTAATAATAAAAATATCAAATTTGTTTTTAATTTTTACCTTTTATGAAATGATTATAATTGATAAGGATACTTATATTTATAGATGATGTAATGGGTACTTATATCTAGTTTTGTGTAGGATTAAAAAAGAACGAAGGGGTCAATGCAGGATCATGGGGGTCTAAACTAGGCCCCTAAGTGGTAATGAAAACTTAGAAAAATAGAGTTATGCAACTTGACATAAAATTTTGAATAGGTTATTAACATAATTTGAAAAATATGTAAGAATTTGAAAACTTGTAGAAAATTGAATCTAGTTTCTAGACTACTAGTCATTTTTTTGAAATAAGAAAATCTATTTTGCAAAAAATTGAAGTTTCAATGTAGTGGTACTAAATTTTTAGGAAAAATATAAGAATTAGGTGTATTTCTGACCACCCTAAGTACCGGAATTTATTTTTTTTATTTTTTTTCTGAAACTGACAATATATGTAGAGGACACATGCCTGAATGTGTCATATTTTTTTTTTTTTTAAATTACATGTAAATAATTAGTTACGATTTTTTTATTACAACATTTCAGAATTATTAAAATGTGTTTGTTTGACCACCATAACTTGGTCAAAAAGTTTTGAAATTCATTTTTTTATCCTATAGTATGTGAAGCATAAAATGTGACGCATATTTTAGATTTGAAAAATGTGAAATAGTTTGAAAGTTATAGAATTTTTTCAATCAACCTATCAATCAGGACTTTAGTTGTAATGTATGTAGAAAATCAATAATAATTATTTATTAAATTTAAAATAAGGCATATCCTATATTGGTAGAAAGATGACAATTTTTTCAATAAACCCTTTCTATTTCATGAAATTTGGATAAAAAAGTCGCCAGCCACAAGGGCGAACTTCAAATTACTAAGCAAATTTTGTAAACAGATTTTTGGGTTGACCCTTTTTGGGTTGGTTTTGTCAAAAAAAATGGATATCCATTTAGAAACAGATATCTATTTCTCGTATTATTTATAATACATAATATTTAATATTTTAATATATACTAATATATTAATATATTATGTATTATATATTATATATTATTATCTTATATATTATATTATACACTATATACTACATATATTTTATATAGTATATTAGATATTAAATATTATATTAATACTATGTAATATATATTGTATATATTATATAATCTATTTAATACATAGTATATATTATTTATTTATTGATGTGTGACTAACTCACAAGAGAGAGAGAGAGGGCGACAAACCTCAGAGAGAAATATAGAGGGAGGGAGAGACCTGAGAGAGAGACCTAAGAGAGGCAGAGGGAGTGAGAGGGACTTGAAAGAGAGAGGGAGAGAGAGAAAGAGAGGAAGACCTGAGAGGGAGGGAGAGACCTAAGAGGGAGGGGGAGAGAGAGTTTAGATGGAGGGAGGAACTGAGGGGAGAGAGAGAGAGAGAGACTTCAGAGGGAGAGAGAGATTTGAGAGGGAGAGATGGAGAGATACTTGAGAGGGAGGCAGAGAGAGATACTTGAGAGAGAGAGAGTGGGAGAGAGAGAAAAAGAGAAAGACTTGAGAGAGAGAGAGATCTGAGAGAGAGAGAGAGAGAGAGAGAGAGAGAGATGCTTGAGAGAGAGAGACCTGAGAGAGAGGGAGTGGGAGAGACTAGAGAGAGAGACCAAAGAGGGAGTGAGAGGGACCTGCAAGTAAGAAGGAGAGAGAGAAAGATAGAAAGACTTGAGAGGGAGAGACATATATATTAAAATATAATATAATTTATGTACTATATGGGTATGTGCAGGATTATCATGGAAAAAGTAGACCCCTTAAGTGGAAATAAAATTCAAAAAATTAGAGTTAGGCTACTTGACGTAAAAATTTGAATAAGTTATCTATATTATTTCAAAAATATGTAAGAATAGAATCTATAGCAAATTGAATGTAGTTTCTAAACTACTAGATTTTTTTATTTTTTTTTAAATCTATTTGGTGAAAATTTGAAATTTCAATGGAGTAGTACTTAAATTTCAAGGAAAAAATAAGAAGTAGGTGTTTGTCTAACCACCCTAAGGGTATGTGCAGGATCATCATGGAAAAAACAGGCCCTTAAGTGGCAATAAATTCACAAAAATCAGAATTAGGCAACTTGATGTAAAAATTTGAATAGGTTATCTATTTTATTTCAAAAATATGTAAGAATAGAATTTTGAAGAAAATTAAATGTAGTTTCTAAACTACTAGATTTATTTTAAAAATAAAAAAATCTATTTGGTGAAAATTTGAAATTTCAATGCAGTAGTACTTAAATTTTAGGTAAAAAATAAGAAGTAGGTGTCTGTCTAACCACCCTAACCACAATAAAATGATAATATTTTTTTACAATATTTTAGATATAAGTAGAGGACTCATGTCCCGATGTGATGCATATCTTTTTGTAATTTTTTTCTAGGTAAGTAATTAATTATGATTTTTTTATTACAGCTTTTAAAAAATATAAAAAACTCGTATGTCTGACCACCTTAACTTGATTAAAACTTCATGAAATTCAATTCTTTTTTTTTAATCCTATAGTATGTGAATCATAGAATGTGATGCATGTTTTGGATTCAAAAAATGTGATACCATTTGAAAGCTATAGATGTTTTTCAATCAACCTATCAATCAGGACTTTAGTTGTAATTCAAATAGAAAATGAATAATAATTATTTATTAAATTCAAAGTAAAGCATAATTTATATGGTGGAAATCTGAGAATCTCCTTTAAAAACCCTTTTCGTTTAATCAATTTTGGGTGAAAAAAAGGTTGTCAGTCACATGGGTCATCATATCACTAACATATCGCCACTTTTTGGCCCATCATGATCCTGCACATACCCCTAACGAAAATAAAATGATAACATTTTTTAAAAATATTTTAGATATAAGTAGGGGACTCATGTCCCGATGTGATGCATAATTTTTTGTAATTTTTTTCCAAGTAAATAATTAATTATGATTTTTTTATTACGAATTTTTAAAAATATAAAAACTCGTATGTCTAACCACCTTAACTTGGTCAAAGATTCATGAAATCCAATTCTATTGTTTTTAATCCTATATTATGTGAAGAATAGAATGTGACACATGTTTCAGATTCAAAAAATGTGATACCGTTTGAAAGCTATAGATGTTTTTCAATCAACCTGTCAATCAGGACTTTAGTCATAATTCAAATATAAAATGAATAATAATTATTTATTAAATTCAAAGTAAAGTATAATTTATATTGGTGGAAAGCTAAGAATATCATTTAAACACCCTTTTTGTTTCATCAATTTTGGGTAAAAAAAAAGTCGTCAGCCACATGGGCCCTCATATCACTTAGATATCGCCACTTTTTGGCCCATCATGATCTTGCACATACCCATATAATATATTAATTTAATATACATCTTGGGTGGTCCTACAATGACAGTTTACAATTTTTGGGAGATTATGATTTTTGCTGAAATTAAATATTTTTAAAAAATATAATGATTTAAGCCATGAAAAGTTCCATTTGAAGGATTCCAATTGAAGAGGGTTTGATCAAATCCCCTTGGATAGAAGCTCGCTACTTTTAAACCATACCTATAACAAAGTCTTCTTTACACTTATCAAAATGCTAATAAAAAACCACTTTTGATTTACTTTTTGGGGAATCAAATGATTTAAAATTTATTTTTTGTAATTATGTAGTCCTTATTATAAGCTTTCCAAAAAGTATAATTTTAAATCAATTTAATTTTATTATTATATTTATTTTTTATTTCTTGTGAATGTAGGTTTTTCACCAAAAATCAAGCTCTTTGTTCTGCACATGTGGAGAAATAGAAGATTATCAATATATATATATATATATGAGTACACCAGATATTGAAGTCCTTGATCCAACAAAAAAAATAAAAATCAATACATACAAAAAAGTTGTTATATGATCTGCCTATGTCTGAATTGTAATTGGTTTGACTTTGAAACTTGAAATTAAGGAAAAAATATTCAATAAAACACTATGAAACCAATTGGAATCACTAGATATCATAGTTAGAAATCTAAATTCAAAAAAATTAGAATTTTATCTTTCATGGAAAAAAAGTTGTGTTATACGGTGAGTGTCACTCCTTAAAAATGGTCTTTATTGAACAAACTAGTTTTTGAAGAAGATGGAAAAAAGAAGTACAATCTAATTCCAAAAAAATTGAAAAAAAATATATTTAGAATCTGCAGAAAAAATGTCACAAATCACTAGTTTGCATCATCTTCAAATTCCTCACGGTTTAGCTGCTATAGGTGCTCGAAAGTGAAGATTTATTTAGAAAAAAGGTACACCTTGTTCATGTACCTTTAGAAGTGGTTGTTTCTTTGTGTTATGTTTGTTACTCTTGTATGTTGTAGTCATGTTAGCCTATGTTTGCTTGACTGTTTGTATAGTGGGTCCTTATTGTCATCTCCTAGCATGGGGAGTGGACCTTAGGGTTCCACATGGTTGGGTGGAATGTGCTATGCACTCCATTGGCTTCTCAGTTGATGTTCATAAGCATGGATGTGGTACCGAATGCTGAGTTTTCCAAATCTTGTACCAGAACTGAAGACAACGTTGATGTTTTATAATGTAATCATTTTAGTTGTACCTTATCATATAATTGTGGTATCCTTCCCGTTGTTATAAGGGAAGCTTGATGTAAAGTTGTAAATGGTGTAATGATCTCTCCCTTGTATGGGAAGTTGTATTTGTATTATTGGTTTCTATTCTATACTCTTGAATGGAGTTGTATCTGTGGAAATATATATGCATTTAATTCTTTTATGCAATGGATGGAAATGAATTATTGTTATAGTTGTTTTACGATTTATGTTTAGATTGGTTAATTTTTCTTTTTGTAATGCAGTCATGATACCCTAAAGGACATATTCGGTGCAAAGGTACATGTGGTTTACATTCTATGTAAAAGATAGTATAATCTATATGTTGAATCACTTTTTTTTTAAAGTGTCATAATTGTTTGTTAGATGTGTTGTCCTTTGGGGTTTCACGATAGGGTATTATAGAAGGATACTTCTCAGCATATACCATATGACATAAAATATATGGGAGGGATTAGTAGTTTGGAAACCTATAGATTTAGCATTGATGCAGTCTTTGGGTTTATTCAAAGACTTGGAAACCTATAGATGATTTCCATGTTCCTTATGATGCATAAAGCACAACCCTCACATTTAAAAATACAATACTGGTACTATTTTACTATTGGTCAACTATTTTTCTTCTCACACTTTATTGTAGTTGTGTAAGGGGGATATGAATCATAGATTTGGTAAAATGAATGAATTCAAATCAATTCAAAATAAGATAACAAGACCCACTTACCCATGAAATGTAATTGCAAAGTTTAAGAATCCAAACAAGCAAGGTTAGAATAAACAAGTGAAACATAAAATGAATTCAAAAACTACAATCATTCCATCCCATGGTTGAGTGTATTTGTGTTGAAGATGGATGTTGTATTGCTTGACTCAACACAAAGCCTCTATGATTGTAGAAGATTGATAAGAGGATGATCTAGTATGCAAGGATATATTTGCTTAATTTGCTTCAATAGTCAATTTGACATGACCTTTCTATAAATTCTCCAGATGATTTATGAGAGGGATGAAGGTTATTTTATAGATTTTTGAGTTTCAGATGAACGATCAGGATGCAAGGATGAAATATTAGGATCAACGGTTCATGTTTGTTGAGAGGAAATAGATTGATTAGTTAACTCACCTGATTAATCCAATTAAGGGAATTAATTGGATAATCAGTGGGATTGGATTGAATGATTAGTGAGATTGGTAAATTAGATTGAGTGATCAGTGGGATTGGATTAATCAATGGAATTAGGAGATTAGATTGATAAATTAGTGGACATGATTTATTTAATCAAAATATGTGAGAATGATTAATTAATGTTGAGAGGAACATGCAAGATGTATTTGATTTAATAAATAAGATTTTATTTATTAATTGACCATGTTGAGTGAATTTGGGAAAATTGAATAATTGATTTAATTATTCAAATTTGGAGAAGGGAAAGTAGATTAATTAAATAATTAATGATAACTATTTAATTAATTTAGATGAATAAGGTATGTTAGAGATGTAATTAAATAGTTAATGTTTATTTAATTAATCATGAGGAATAAGGTTAAATTAGTGATGACATAGTGAATTAATCAAAGAATTCAAGATTATTTAATTAATAGAGGTGTGAACCCCAATTTCATACCTGCACATAAGCAACAAACAAACATAATATTAGATCAATATGCAAGGTGAAACAAGGATTCCCCATGAAATCCATTTACTAAACTTAGATAGAAAAGAAATGAAGAATAAGTGCAATAATCAAATTTAATCTATCTAAACTAAGAAAATTCTTGATCCCATGGAGGAATTGGTGTCAATTGATATGTTGAAATTGGCTCTTTCCCAACTCCTTAGTTGCAAATGTTGATGATGTGTGGATAGTTAAACCTCCTTGATGAGATTTTGGCACAACCTAGCTATGAAACTATGAAAAATGATGAACATATGAAGTGAAATGCACAAAATTGGCTCTCAATGTCAAGAGAGTAATTTTGCGTGAGATTGTAGATGAGGATGAAGTTGAGTATAGTAAGTTTACTCAAATTGTGGATGTTAGAATGAGAGGAAGAGTCTCTCATTTATAGATTTGAAGAATGAGAGATTGAAGGATTTGGGTGAATGTGGGACAAAAGACCAACCAATGAGAAGATGCTACTTGTCCACATGTGATTGGAGGAGGAATGAGCACATTTTGGTCAATGTGCATGATAAATGCTATTGGATTCAAATTTGAAATTTGAATGTGGTATACTGAAGGGAGAAATAAATGGAGTTAATGTCACTTGGCTCAATGCAAAAGGACATGTAAGAGGAGTGAATGCCTTTTTGGAAGTACCCATCCACTTAGATTTTGAATTCAAATTTGAGGGAATATTCCTCCTTTATTCCATGTTGAGAGAAAATAGGCAATTAAATAAATCAAAGTAATTGTTTTATTGTGCAAGTTGCATTCTCTAGAGGATTTTAGTGATTGAGATTAAATTAATCAAGATTTGATCAATTTAATGAGAGATTAGGTGATTTGACCATTTTGACTTAGATTTTAGGATTGATTTAAATCAAAATGAGAGGAAAATGATTAAAGACAATTAAATAAATATTTGATTTATTTAATTAAAGAGGGATGATGTTGGATTTAAACCAAATAAAGATTTATTTAATTTAAATGACTTTAGGGATTAATTGAATAAAATGATTTATTTAATTAAAAGAGGGATTACAGAAATAATTAAATAAAATTGATTTATTTGATTTGTAAAAATAGTGTGGGGGCCTTATTCACTTACCGTGGTGAATCCTAGTCTATAATCAATATATATGCTCCAAATCAGAGGAATGTGAAGAGTATTTTGTGGCATAACATGGCAGTTAAAATTAATCTAAATAGGGGAGGTCGTTGGCTTGTTGCTGGAGATTTTAACTCTCCCCTCTTTCCATCGGAAAAAAGAAGTGGCCTTCTGGATTACTCTTACAGCATGTCTAACCTAGCTAATTTTTTGAATTCTTCGGGTTTGGTTGATATTGAGCTCTTGGGTCAGAATCTCACTTGGTCTAATAGATGGGCTAGTGGTAACCTGATTCAGGTCTGGCTAGACTGCTTCCTCTGCTCTCCTCATTGGACTAATGTCTTAGATGCCAGTCTAATAACCTTGCCCAAGATGGTCTCTGACCATAACTCCCTTTTGCTGACCGCTAATATTTGCCCTGTTGTTGGTCCCTTTCCTTTCCTCTTTGAGATAATGTGGAACTCTCATCATGATTTCAAAAATAAAATTGTTGAATGGTGGAATATTCCTGTCCAAGGCTCCCCCATGTATAGGATTTTCTTCAAATTTAAACACATTAAAACATGGTAAAAGGATGGAATAAGAATGTGTTCAGGGATGTATTTCAAAAAGAAGGTTGCTAGAAGGAGAGTTGAGGATTTTACAAAAGAAAATGGAGGAGGGAGATGACAGTCAATAGACTCACAACCAGGAATGGGAAACCAGGATGGAATGGGAACGGGTTCTAAAAAATGAGGAGGTCTTTTGGAAGCAAAAATCAAGAGTCCAATGGTTGAAGGAAGGAGATAGGAATACCTCCTTCTTTCATGTTTCAACCATCAAGCATAGGAAAAGGAATCAAATTTCTAAGCCGACTAATGCTACTGGGGAGGTGATTTCGAATCATGCTCTAATTGGCCTCTATGTTGTCAACTATTTTCAGGAGGCTTATTCGACCCCAACTGAGGCGCCTAATCTGGCCTTGGACAGTGCAATTCTCAACCATCTTCCTACCACCATTTCTTAGGAAGATAATCTGAGGATTCTTAGTACTGTTTCTATGGAAGAAGTTTGCTTGGCTACCTTTAGCATGGAGGCTTTCAAAGCCCCGGGGCCTAATGGCTTTCCTCCTGCTTTTTTTCAGATTTTCTGGGATACTGTGGGTGGGGATCTTGTGCTTGCATCCAGGGACTTCTTCAAATCAGGCAAGATCCTCAAACAATTGAACCACATTTTCATCGCTCTTATACCCAAGATTAGTGAGCCTCAATCCATGAATGATTTCTGACCTATTAGCCTTTATAACACCTTCTACAAGATCCTTTCTAACATTCTAGTAAACCATATCAAACCTCGTCTAAATAAAATCATTAGCCCTACTCAAAAGGGGTTTGTCCCTGGGAGACATATTCTTGATGCTACCTTGACCACCCATGAACTGCTCCACTCAATGGATAGAAGTAATTATGCGGGGATGGATCTCAAGCTTGACATATCCAAAGCCTATGACAAAGTGTTATGGGACTTCATCCCGAAGATCTTGGCTAAGTTTGGATTCAATAATTTGGTCATGAATCTAATTATGGAATGTGTTAATACTGTAAAGTACTCTGTTATGGTTAATGGATCCCCCTTTGGGTTCTTCTCTGTTGGAAGAGGGATCAGACAAGGAGACCCCCTGTATCCCTATCTTTTCATAATGATTGTTGATGTGCTCAGCAAGAACTTCACTGGTCTGCTGTCAGAGGGCTCTATTATGGGCATTAGAGAAGCTTCCTCTCTGGATCCGGTTGTTGTGCAACAATTTATGGATGACACTTTTCTCTTTGGGAAAGCTAATGTGGTTGAAGCCAAGAAATGGAAAGCTTGCCTTAACAACTATGCCTCTTGTTCTAGTCAAAGTATCAACTATAATAAAAGCATGATTTATTTCTTTAACTAAATGCCTAATTTGCAAAACAAGGTGACAACGGTCCTGGGATGTGACAGTGGATCTCTCCCATCGGTTTACCTTGGGCTCCCCCTCACGGTTAAGGAGGTTACCACTGATTTCTGGAACTCGATTCTAGAAAGGATTCAAAGAAAATTGGTTGGGTGGAAGGGCTCTATCCTAAACCATGCTGGCAAACTCCAACTACTCACTGCAGCTCTCCAAGGTATCCCCACTTACTTCCTCTCCATTTTTAAGATGCCTAAGTATATTGCTGATAAATTTGAGAAAATTCAAAGGAACTTGCTCTGGTCTAGGACTGAGGAAAAAAAGAAACTTGCTTTGGTGAACTAGGAAAGGGTCTGCCAGGCCAAAAATTATTGTGGACTAGGAGTAAGGACAATTGTCAACTCTAACAGGGCTCTGATGGCCAAGGTTAGCTGGGATCAGTTAAGGAGCACTAAGGATTGGTGTAAAATTATGAATTCCAAATATCTTCAGGATAGGCCTTTGATCAATTATTCTCACCCCCAGGGCTCAGTTGTCTGGAGGAGCATCTGCAGCACACAAGGTTTGTTAAGGAAAGGGATTAAATGGAAAATGGGCAATGGGAATAGAATCAGATTCTGGGAAGATACTTGGCTAATTGACGCCCCTCTGGCTTGCTCTGACTTTAGGGCTTTGATGGGTCCGGCCCAGAGATTCTTTGGCATCCATATTAGTGATTATGTTTCTGGACCCCCTGGAGCTACAATTTGGAGAGACCTTACTCTCTGCGGCCCCCAATCTCAAGACCTTTGTTGTCTAGCTCGGTCCCTTCAGGTGTTTCTCTCTAGAACTAGGTTTCCATCCTTTGATAGAGAGGATGAGTTCTTTTGGACCTTTGACAAACAGGGGGATCTCTTTGTGTGCTCGGCTTACAGATTGCTGACAAACAAAAAAATGTTGATGAACCTTGGAAGAAGATTTGGAATCGCCACATGATCCCTAAAATTAATTTCTTCTGGTGGACGACCTATCATAACAGGATTCTTACCCAGGACAATTTAAGGAAATGGGGTTTTTGTATTCCCAATCGTTGTTTTTTGTGCAAGAATGGGGAGGAAACTGTCAGTCACCTTTTGTTACACCGCACATTTTCTACTGAAGTTTGGGGGCTAGCATTCGAGAAACTTGATGTCCCTTGGGTTATGAGCAAGGATCTCTTATCGTTCATTCTGGGTTGGTATGGTCCCTATTCCCACCCTTTGCCTAGTGAAATTTGGAATCAGGTCCCTCCTGTTTTGGGTTGGTGTTTGTGGAAGGAGAGGAATAACAGGGTTTTCAGGAATGTTGAGAGGATCCCTAAAGATTTTTTTGGCATTAGTGCTTGGCTCATTGAGGACAATATCTCTCTCTTTAATGGGAAACTCCTGGAGATGGGGCCGTTGGATTTCAAAATAAGAATGGCCAAGGCGTGGCACCAGGATTTAGAGGCTAACTCTTTTGATAATTTGAAACTCTTAGCTAGGAGAAATACTAAGTGGGAGCCTCTGGATAGAGGCTGGTTTAAACTCAATTTTGATGGGGCTGCTAAGGGAAACCTAGGCAGGGCAAGTATTGGTGGAGTAATTAGAGATCCCGTGGGGGCTTTGGTGGCGGGATTTGCTGGAGGTATTGGGGTTCAATCTTCATTAGTGGCGGAAGCTTGTGCGCTGCTAATGGACCTCAAAATTGTTTTATCTTTGGGGATTGCTAATCTCCACATCGAAGGAGACTCCAAATCTATTACGGATGTTGTGAATAAAGACAGAGTAATTGGCTGGAATACTAAGGATATATTGTTGGATGCCATATTCTTTTTATCCAAATTTAGGGATAAAAAGGTGACACATATTTTTAGAGAAGGCAATCAAGTGGCGTATGCCTTGGCTAATCTTGGCTCTAGTTGGGATTCCGCTAAATGTTGGAGGAAAATGGAAAGGTTGCCGCCAAAAATTCAAGCTTTCATCGTGCGGGAACAATGCAACCAAGTTTTGCAATGACTTTAAATCTTTGGATGACGGGAGTTGTTTAGGGGGTCCACCTAATTTTATTGGGGGTCTGGTGGATGAGTGTCAACACTGAGATGGTGTATAGGTGGAGGAACTCTGATTTTTTGACTCATTATAGGCTTAGATATTTTCATGTGTGGGGCACGGATTGGTGGATCCACGTGTTTGTCCTTTGGACCTGGTGGATGGATTCGAGTACTAAGGTGATAGAAAGGTGGCGGGGTTTAAATTCGAAGGAGGGTAACACAAATAAAATTGGCAGCTTGATGAAGGAAAGATGGAAGGACATGACTTCAATGAATCTAAGGAGCCATATCGTGCGATCTCTTCTCTTGGGGATCGTGAGATATCTTGTTTTATCTCATCCTTGCTTCAGTTTTTGTGAGAGTTTTTATAATGATTTGACTCCTCATTATGAAAGTTTTCCTCCTTCTAGTGTCTTCGTGCTAGCTAGTTTAGTGCGAGTCTCAATGGCACCTTTAGGATGGTTTCTATTTTTAGTCATTCGACCAATCTGCCTTGTTTTTTGTGCTTTTTCACCATGAGGAAGAAACCCTACATGTCTGCCAATTCTTGCCTTGCTAACTGCAATCATCCCAAGATCCTCATTAATTTCATTGTCAAGTTACCCTGTGGTGATTTTCCCTTTCGCGCATGCGACCTGTACGTGGGTATTATTAACCTTTGTTGTATATCTTGCCTAAATGAACACAATGTGATAATTATCCATGGCTTCTACATTTGGTATCTTTTGCAAACTCTTGGGCTTCTGGTGCAGGTTGGTAAAATGGGTGGCGAGTGAGTGAGGACTGAGCCAGATAACTGCGATGAGTTTCAGAATAATCCTTTAGTTTGGCACATCTGTATGGAAGGTGGCATTACTCCACTTATGGAGATTTTGGTTGGTCATGATCCTATCTTGTCGGGCCATTTTTCCAATTCATGGAAGGATCGTAGTCTCTCAATCAGAGGAATCTCATTTGAAATCAATGAGGAAGTCATAGCGCAAGCCATGGGATTATAGTGTACTAGGAAAAAAATACCCCAAACACACCAAGAAACCAGACCATGAAAGCCTGAAAGCTTTTTTCAGAGGTGATGAGGCCCTGGTGCGGAACTAGTCGGGCTTTGAGAGAGAAGGCCTCCCGAAGCCTTGGGATTAGGTGCGCTTGGCACTGATGAAGTACATCACCTTGGAAGGTAGGTTTAAAATGTGCGTTTTTTATGACTTCCCCTTGTTAAATCATATAAGACACAAGATGTTGCTTAGTTTTCCATTCTTTCTTCTAATGGATTTGGAAAACTCGGTTGAAAAATGCAAAGAGTCTGCCAGCCTTAACCCCAGTGATCTCCCACCACTCCCGCTCCATCAAGGGCTCATTCTGAGACTTTATCACTTCCACCTGGCCCTCTGTCCTCCTAAAGCTATTACAGTTGTTCACATTAAGAATATTGAACCCCTGTCGACTATGAATATTTCCCCGGCTGAGTCTAAAAGTCCTCCCCGAAAATCTAATACAGGCACTGCAGGGAATCCCAAAGCCAAGATAACCACCAAAAAACTCAAGGGTAGTTTCGGTAAGGCTCATGCCAGTGTGGCGGAGGGTCTTTGTGAATTGAAATCCACTCACACGGATTCGGCCTACAAGGCCACCACAGATAAAAAAGGGAAGGAGAAAGGTACATCAGACCCAATTGCTAGGGAAGGAAAGGGTAAGAACATAATAAGGAAAGACTCCAAAGGAAACACTTTTGTGGGGACTACTGAGATGACTAGTGGAGAAAATACCAGAAGGAGGTCCACGAGGCTTGCAAAGAATAGCAAAAAGAGGCTAATTATTGAGGATTTGGAGGAGGAGTGGTCTGACAGCAAAGGTTACAAAGAAGAGGAAACTGAAGATGATGAGGATGAGAATGTGGAGGGGCCCTAGTTTACTCCTGAGGACAACAAGGTTCCTAAAGATGGCTCTACTTCTCACTCTCTGCATCCCCTGGTCGAAGATCCTGGAGAGGTCTCGGGGACCATGGACATTGGGGAGGAGCCCCGTGATTTGGTGAAGAGAATGGACACGCTCAAAAAAAGGTTTTGTGGGTTGACCCACTTCACCATGAAGCTGGGCCATTTTGTCACTAGCACCTTGTCTAATGCTATAAAGGAGGAGCTGGAGGGAAATAACAGTCAGGAGAAAAAAGATTGGGTTGGTGATGAGGCTGTGGACCTCCTGATCAAAAATTGGGACAACATCAGTTAGCTGTTGCCTATGTCAGTGTCCTTTCTTTCGGCTACCTCTCTGTAGTCTCTATGTTGCCTGTGCGTTGTCTCTTCTTTTTGTTTTCTTAATGTTTTCTTTTTAGTCTTGCTCCTTTTTGGCCCTTGTGGCTGGTTGTGAAGGGTACGACACCCTGTAAATGCTGCTTAACTTTTCAAAAATAGAAGATGATGACTTAATTAGATAAAGTTGATTTATTTAATTAAGAGATGAAGAGTGATGAATCTAATCAAATACAGATTATTCAATTAAATGACTAGCAAAGGAGATGATTCAGGATGAAATGGTGTTAGTAAATCAAGATCCAGTGTGTCGGATCGAATTGTATATTTTCCATGTCTACAAGAGGAAAATAGGGTCAATGATGTGAATGATGTTAAATGCAATGGTGTTAATGAAATTAATATCGATAATGGAAAAATGCAGTTTAGGATGTGTGATATGTGTTAAGCCATTTTTACATGTCTATAGTTGCATCTTATGATCCCTATAAAACCTATTCAGCATTTAATAGATGATAAGTGGGTGATTTATTTTTTATAATATAAGTTGCATTTGCAGGGGGTAAAAGCACAAAGTTGTGTCACACTTTTTAAAGGAAATGACCAACACTGATCCAACGTTTAAACTTGAGTCACTAAAAAGAGACATATGTTTTGAATTTTGAAATGATGTAAACTAATGAAATATTTTTTTTACTATATTTTATGCTTGTAGTTTAAAAAAAATTTAAAAATTATTTTAATATAGGGCTTTTTAAATTGACACTATAATTTAGTTGCTGAAAAAATGCTGAAAAATGAAGTCACGTGAGATGTCAACCTTTATATAGTAATTTTTTTTTCCTTCAATTTTTTTCTATGTATTTATAACTTGAAACTTTAGTGCATGGATATATTTTTTTCAAATATTTGATAAATATATATTTTTAAATAAATATTAAAATGTGCATGTACTAAAATATAGTTGTTTCCATCAAATGCCAACTTTCATATTATCTATTTATCTAAAACAGAAAAAAAATTATACCCTCTTGATATAGATTCTTTTATCTAGTGCATTATATTTTTTTTTAAAAATTCAATTAGTTTTACTATTTTTCCTTGTCATGGTAATCAACCTAATATTTTATGTTGATAACCTAATTTTAGTAAAAATATAAATAATAATTTAATTATTAAAATATATATACTTTTGAAAACTAGACTTATGGATCTACAAAAGGGTATTTTTAGATTTTTTTTTAAATACTATTTACATGAATAGAAATTGTTAAAACATCATTTTTTCAAATAAATCTATTTTTTTGATAAATTGGCCTCAAAGTAGTGCTACATATGCATTTAGCCAACAATTTTAGTTGGAAAATTTGTGGATATATCTTACTTAGCTAGAATGAATCTTACAAGATCATATGTTTGACCAACATATATTTTTAGTTAGAAATACTTAAATTCACTTGTGCTGATAAGTTGGTTGAAAGTGTGACACAACTTTATACTTTTACTCAAGGTGTAGTACCATTAACATGAGGAGCCCATAAGGCCAGAATTTGGATTAAAAAGACTAGATATAGCTTTAAAACTAGACATAGTGACAACATAGCAACAACAAAAAGATAACCCACTAGAACTAGACCAAAACCTGCCTAGTCATTCTAAGTGGGTCTAATTTGTTGTTAGTACGCTTGTGATCCAATATAGCGTTATGCCACTTAAATGAAACATTCCACTTACACATGAGTTGGAGAGGTCACTAATAGAGGGAGAAATGTCAAGCATGTCCCATGGTGCTGCCACAATAGTGGTTTACACTTTCTGGGAGATCCTGATTTTTGCTGAAATCACATATTTTTAGAAAATATAATGATTTAAGCCTTGAAAAGTTTCATTTAAAGGATTCCAATTGAATAGGGTTTGATCAAACCACCTTAGACCAAGCCCCCTTGAATAGAACCCCGCTATTTTTAAACCATACCTATAACAGAGTCTCCTTTACACTTATAAAATGTTGATAAAAAACCACTTTTGATTTACCTTTTGGGGGATCAAATGAATTCATTTAAAATTTATTTTTTGTAAGTATGTATTCCTTATTATAAGCTTCCAAAAATGTTTAATTTTATTTAAATTTAATTTCATTATTATATTTATTTTTTATTTCTTGTGAATGTAGGTTTTTCATCAAAAATCAAGCTCTTTGTTCTGCACATGTGGAAAAATAGAAGATTATCAATATATATATATGTTCAGGCTGGATATTGATATCCTTGATCAATTAAAAAAATTTAAAATTCGATACATACAGAAAAATTTATGTTGTATACAGTCTGCCTATGTCTGAATTGTATGGTTTGACTTTGAAACTTGATTAAGGATAAAATATTTAATAAAACACTATGAAACCAAATGAGCTGGTTAGATATCATAGTTACAAATCTAAATTAAAAAAAAATAGAATTTTATCCTTCATACAAAAAATGTTATGTTGTATACAGTGAGCATCACTCCTTAAAAATGTTATTTACTGATAAAAACTAGTTTTCGAAGGAGATGAAAAAAAGAGTGCAATTTGATTCCAAATTTTTTGAAAATATATATATTTATAATCTATAGATAAAACTTCACAAATCACTAGTTTGCATCATCTGAAAATTCCTCACGATTTAGCCGCTATAGGAGCCTGAAAGTGAAGATTTAGTTTTAAAAAATTAGTTTAGTGTCCAGTTTGCCCAAAAATTGTAAACCAGTATTGTGGGATCACCCCCAATGAGATCAAATGATATTTTTACATGCTCATATTGGATTCATGTCCATCATAAAATTATGGAAAAATATAATGGTGAAATTAGAATACCCATGTCATTTCCCATTAAGTTTTAGGACCATTTTTATTGAAACAAAAATTATTACATATTGATAAGTTAAACATTCTTGTGCTATGTCTGTGACATGCCTTAATCCTTATTCAAATATATTTCTTCCCACTTAGATTCATTCCTATATATTTACCATTTTCCCCCATCTATTATATTATAATATTCACATTTACCTCAATGTGTCCACTCACTACCTTGAGTTTGTTATTTCCTTGTTTAGGTTCATTTCTTTTCCACTTGGGATCAATCCCTTTACATAGATGAATGAACCAAAAACTCAATTATTTAAATTTAAAGTCTAAGGCTCTTTCCCTTATGGACAAACCATTGTGAATTGACTTGCTACATTTTTATGTGACATGTTGCTATATTTGGTTATTTAAACAAATTCAATGTACACTTAAAATTATGGGAGAAGATGTCTATAAATGAAGATAAGCTAGAAATTAAAAGGACAAACCATTAGAGAACAATTTCTTTTTTAAGGGATAAAAATCTTGATTTTCATATAGGCCACTTGCATGTTTGTGATTTTTGTCGTCAAATCTTAACTCCAAGCCATAAATTCAATCCAACTAGGGTTGTAACCTAAACAAACTCTACCTTAGTGATCTGATAAATTTTCCAAAGGTTTTCATAAGCATTGTCATCATTACAAGTATTTTATATAGCATCTATCAAGGTGAACATGGTTTAATATTCTACACTTTTCCAATTTAGATCTAAGTGTTAAAACTAAAGCTCATGGTAGTTGGGACAAAACCTACAATGTTTGAGATTGAATCAAATAATTGTGTTCACCTATTTTGATTCTAAAACAATTAGTAAATGAGATCATTAATTTTCTAAATATAATTTATCAATTCTACATATTATCAATATTTTTTTGTCATTATCAATTTCAAAACTAAAACATTTTTTTATGTTTAATTATTAAAATACTATTTCAGTTACCTATCTCAATTCTAATTTATTTGAGTCAATATTTACACTTTTGATATGATTTATTTAACCAACCTAAATAATCTAAAAAAAAAACTAAAGGAGCATTTTTATGTAGTTAATTCTACAATGTCATCTAATAAACAACATTTATTAGTACTTTTCCTCACGCAATACTATTGCAATAAGTTTTTTTCCTGCACAAATAGTTATTAAATAATTTATTTTTGAACCAATTAAAAACTAAAAATTTATCTTTTTCAAATAAAATTTAATCTTTCTAAAGTGAACATGCAAAATATTTAACTTTATGAATTTAAATAATTATTTCTTGTGAATATGATTATCTATTTTTTTTTTGTTATGGGTAGATTTTTAGGAAAAATAAAGTGAACTATTATTTTTCCTTTTGTTTAGTAATGTATTTACCCTAGTTCCATATGCATTATTTTATATAAATTAAAAGCTACAAAATAGGTAAATTATAGGTGAATTAAATTTTTAAATGTAAAAATTTAAAGTTTAAATTTATATATTGTCACTATTATTAACCAGCTTATTGCATATTTTTTTGTTGTTAGAATATAGACATGCAATCATTTTATCCATTGAACTAAATTAATAATTAGTAATATTAATGTGTCAAATTTGTATTAATACATTAACATTTAAGAATATTATTATTATTTATTATTTATTATTTATATTCAAATAAATTTAATGATAATTAATTTTTATTTTGCATTTTGATATTTTATTAACACATTATTAATATTTATTTTTTCTTTATAAAAATATTTTTGGGAAGTCTTTATGTTTTTACTAATACATTTAATATTGAAAATGATAAAAAATAATAAAAAATAAAATTATTTTAATGATAATTCATAAATTTGTTTTAAAAAATCATCTTTTAAATGTTTTTTTATATTCTTAATTAATATTATTTTTAAAATATTAAATATACAATTATAAAATCAATATAATTTATATTTTTAATAATATTTATTGATATGTTTTGAAAATTATATAAGTTAAAGTATTAAAAATAATTATCATTGCATGTTTATGTTTTGACTTCTTATAAAAAATTCAATTATAATTTATTTAACACAAGAAAATCATACAATTGATGAATTACATTTTAAATTTTAAAATACACCTAAACAAATCATATGTAAATTATAATCACACACTTTATAGATCTTTATAGTATGCATGTATAATCCCATAGTGACATATTATGTCTACGTTTAACAATAAACATGAACTAAATATGATGTTACGACAGAGAAATCACTATATGAGTATGAAAAAAAATTAAGAGTTCTCAATAAATCACGACCAAACAATAATATACCTTGGTATAACACATAACAAAGTCTCGTCTATTGCTAAAGAACATTAAGTATAATATTATGAATATCAAAATGATTGAATATGCCTTGAATGGACCTCAATTTATCGAGACAATCTAGTTGATAAATAAAATTACTAGACAAATACTCACTGACACTTGTTAGATCTTTGATTTACATTTGACAATGAGAAAAAGCAGAGGTTAATGTGAATGAAAAGTTTTTCGGTGACACTACTAATTAGATGCACTGGACATCTATACATCATCCATGGATAATACATATAAATAATACTATTTTTGGGAAGTCTTTATGTTCATTATCTAAGTAGAATTATACTAGATTAGTGTCACCGAAAAACTATTCATTCACATTAACCTCTGCTTTTTCTCATTGTCAAATGTAAATCAAAGATCTAACAAGTGTCAGTGAGTATTTGTCTAGTAATTGTATTTAATGATTAATTTATCATTGGTTATCATTGGTTATTTATTGTATGATTTTCTTGTGTATAATTCTACTTAGATGTCTAGTGCAATAATAAAAATAGTTCTCTAAATCCATAATCTAGTATAATCCCACTTTATAATTGCATGATACATTTTTAAAATTATGAAATTATACATAATAATTTTAGTCTAGTAGTATAATGTGAGAATTAGTTTAAGTAGTCTAATGTTGAATAACCTCTTGTTGAAATAATACTCTAATAATGTTTTATATTTTATATAAAAAATAAAGAAAAATTAATATAGATTGTATAAATATCTTAATCATTTTACTTATTATTTATAATACATAAATTTTGACCTTTTAAATTATTTTATTTTATTTAAAGAGTATTTTTATTTATTTAAAAGTTATTTTATATTTCTTTAAAGAATCATTTTTATTTATTTTATTTTATTTACTTGTTTTACTTTTAGTTCTCAACTAAATGTTAAAACTAAGATATCTATTTTTAGAAATAAAATATGTAAAAGAGGTTTGATATTTTTCATTGTCTTTTACATAATTTTTTATTAAAATGTGTATGGAAATTATTTCTTTCTTTTTTAGAGACAATAAAATAAAATCATTATATTATAATTTTCATACCATTCAAAATAATAATGTAGGAATATTTAATTGAATTTATCTTTTTATTTTATAAATCTAATTACAATAGTTTTATATTACTATTATAATTAATGTTTAATATATTATTATTGGAAATCAAAAAATAATCTATTATATACAATATATAAATTTTAACTTTTTAATTATTTTATTTTATTTAAAGAGTTATTTTTATTTATTTAACCTTCTTATTTTGAATGGTAGAAATAATACCTAATGTGAGACATTCCCATCATGCAAAGTCTACTAACCTAAGTATAACATTCAACATGTTACCTCACATTATTAGAGTATTATTTCAACAAGAGGTTATTCAACATTAGAGTACTTAAACTAATTCTCACATTATACTACTAGACTAAAATTATTATGTATAATTTCATAATTTTAGAAATGTATCATGCAATAATTATAAAGTAGAATTATAATAGATTATGGATTTAGAGAACTATTTTTATTTATTTAGAAGGTGATATTAGAAATGAAAAATATATTTGTTCTCTAATGTAGGTATATGTATAATGTTTTAGATTATAAGGGTATATGTATAATAGAATAAAGGTACTATCATTGCTTCACGTGAAACAAATATAATAGACAATTAAAATTATACATATACCTCTATAATCTATTCTAGATAAATATGATATCTTAATTTTAACATTTACCTTAGAATTAATTAGATGCACTCGACATCCATACATCATCCATGGATAATACATATAGTAATTATTATCTAAGAACTAATTTTAGATAAAATACTTAATATATTTTTATGTAATACAAATTAAATTAATATATAAATATAATGCAATATATAATTACTATGTGTATTATCCAAGTATTATATAGTGAAAAAATTAATAAAGGTGACGAATTCGAGAAAAAAGATTGTATTGGGGTCTACGTTTTTCGGCGAAAATTTTCGGTGGGAAGTTTTTTAGGTACCAGCTACGAAAGGTGGTGAACCTCGAGGAAAGGCTGTTATGTTTCCCCGGCAACGACGCGTTTACAGGTGTGGTCGCTCCTTGCTCATTTAATGTTGTTAATGTGATGGAGAGCTCTCCTTCTCCCCTCTGTCGCTCGACAGAGGCCGTACCCCCCATTTTCCCCTCGAAATTGCCTAGGGTTTCTAAGGATTCTGACATTCCTAACATAGCTACTCCTGCTAAACCAAGACCCAAATCCTTCTCCGAGGCGGTGGCTAACTCTGGTATCACCATTGACGCGAGTGCAAGGTTTAACCTATCGAGTGTCCATGGTGCCTGTGAAACCAGTAAGAACACTGGGGATGTTCCCCTACCTTTCTCCATTTCTCCAAATCCGAAAATGCTTGTGGAAATTGTGAAGGAAAAAAATAGATTAAGGAATTCTGCTATTTTTTTCTCTGCTGTTGAAGTCGATAAATGCCCTCCTAGGAAATTTTTAGATGACTGGTTCCATAACTACTGGAACTTGAAGCTTGGTCTCCATATTTCGTTCTGCAAGCAAATTTAGAAAGGATTATATGTGATTTTCTTTGCTAATCAGGAATCCCAGGCCGAAGTGCTTAAAAAAGAATATTGGGTCGTGGGTTCTACCTCCTTTTGCACCTTGGCTTGGTCTCCCAAGGCCATTCTTGAGGAAGTTCTTTCCCTCTCCACCCCGCGGTGGATTTTAGTTAAACAGATCCCACCATTTCTATGGAGGTTCATTCCCCAACTGCTTGAACCGCTAGGTAAAGTCATTCGAATGGATGACACTATGGGATTGGTTCCTCATATGGATGCCAAGATACTTGTCTCGTTGATTCCTAGTAAAGAGATTCCAGCTAACATTAACATTAACATCTCTGAGGATAATTACTCCTGTCTTATTGAAATTCTTGGGGGTCTGAACACTTGTTTCTTGTGTAGAAGAGAAGAGCATCTGAGGAAGGACTGCCCCATTCTTAAAAAAAAACCTTTGTCGACTAAGCCCTCGCCTCTCCAAAACCCCTATGTTACTGCTAACCCTAATGTGGAACCCTCTATGATCAAAGCCCCTCACTTTGTTGAGCCTTCTAACCCCGTCCCCACCATGGCCTCCTGCTCCCCATCCTTCCCTACTACCCTTTCCCCTTCATCATTCCCGGCTGTTTCCTTGTCCCTTCAAAACGAGTCTCAAAATGTCGGATTCCAAACTATGACAAAAATCTCCAATAAACGTAGACGAAGGACCAATAAGCAGGTTAACACCTCCATTGTGGACTCCCAGTCCTTAAATCTCCCTCCTGCCTCCAGTACGGACAACCCTGTCCTGGCCGCTTCTTAGGAAATCCAAATTAGCTCCCCCCTCAACAAATTAGAGCAAAAAGGACCCCTCTGTCAATTACATTGACTTGGCCCCTCCCCTGAACTTCCCTCACAAGATGTTCAGGGAGCTTAGTGATGACTGTTTGCTTGAGGTCATGCCGACCTATAAGCACTCCTCTGATTCTGCTAATCTCTGCCCAAAGCAGTCCATGGATGTGGATATCCTTTCCCCTACTGCTTCTGATAATGATGATGAATTCAACGGAGATCTCCCCACATCTAAACGATAGGGAAGACCTCTGGGCTCCAAAAATAAGAACCCCTCCAGGAAAAAACAAGGGAATACCCCTTATGTTGCTAGGACCCCAATCTTGGGATCGGTAGCCCATTGCTCTCCCCCCCCGCATGTTTCCTCATGAATTGCATCTCATGGAACATAAGGGGGCTTGAATCCCCAGATAGGAAGTTTGTCATTAAGTGTTATTTAGATACCTATAACTCTATGGACTTCTTAATGTTGCAAGAAATTAAAGCTATAGGATTCGTTCTTGAATCCAATCTTAACTTCCTTTGGAAAGATGCTATCAAATTCTGTACCAACCACCCTAGGGGCAGAGGAGGGGTTGCGCTGCTGGTTAACCCGAGATGGGAGAAGTATATCACTGGTAATGGGCTCTCCCCTTGTAACAGAGCTGTTTGGATTACTATTAATTACAATAACAATGTCTTTGGCATATGCTCAATTTATGCTTTGAATGACTTTAGGGAGAGGGTGAGCCTCTGGGATTGGCTAGTTGCGCTCCCTAACATCCTATGGTTCATAGGAGGGGACTTCAATATGATTGAATCCCAGGAGGACAAAGCTGGCGGTACTCCATTTTCCTGGAAAGACCTTGAAAAATTTCACTGGAATAGAATGAAAAATGAAAAAAAAAATTGACCCTTTAGCTGGAAGTAAAGACATGAATCCTGGCTTATGGCATACTTGGTGTAACTTCCAACAGGGTCCCTTTAGAATATATTGTAGACTTGACCGTTTCTATGCTAATAAAAATTTCTTCTTTGTTTTGCCTGATAACCTGGGTAACTCTGTCCTTGTCACCCCCACTCCCCTCTCAAATCACCATCCTACCTCCACCCGTATTAGAATTAACACTTCCCCTATGCTCAACAAAGTTTCCAATCCCAAGTTTTTCCTGAACACTAATATTCTTAAGGATGAGGACGCTCTTGCTGCCATTCATATCATTAGACTCATTAATAAGAATAACTTTCCTACCAGCTCTCACACAGAGAGATGGAACATTACTATTCTCGCCTGGTAGAATCTGTTAAAAACCATAGGCCAAAAAAGAGCCAAAGACTATAGATTTACCAAAAAAAAGCTCTCCTTTGACCTTCAGAAAGATGAAACTAACATCCAAGCCAATCCATCAGACTATGATCTCATCTCCCATGTGATTAATACTAAGGAAGCCCTTAGATAGCACTAGCAGGTTAAAACTAGAGGAGCCAAAATTAGATCCCGTGCTCACTAGCTCCTGTTTGGTGATAGAGGCTCAAAATTCTTCTTTAACCTCCTCAAGCACAAGCAGTCCAATGAAAATATTGATAGAATTATAGTAAATAATCAAGAAATAACTGGCCTTGACAACATCAAAGAGGCCTTTGCAGAATTCTACCAAAATCTCTTTGCCTCTAAAGACTCGGAGGAGGCTACCTCCCTTAGAAATCAGTGCAAAACTCTTATCCCTAATAGGATCTCCACTATGGATGTTGACCTGCTATCTAAAGATATCTCCCTGGAGGAAATTGATAATGCCATTAACTCCCTTAATAATGACAAGGCCCCTGGGCCCGATGGTCTCCCTGTGGAGTTTTACAAGGCCAATATTAGTTGGATATGCAAAAATCTTCTTGATATCTACTCGGAAGCCCTAGCTAGGGGCTCCCTGGGTAGCTCCATCAACAGGGATATTATTAAATTGATTCCCAAGGATGGGGACAAAGCTCTCATCAAAAATTGGAGACCTATCACTCTCCTTAATGTCTCCTATAAACTTTTTGCCAAGATCCTGGCTCTAAGACTTGAGAAAATCCTGCCTAAATTTGTCTGCTCTACCCAAACTGGTTTCATTAAAGGAAGGTATATTCTTGAGAATCTGATCACTAGTTGGGAAGCCATGAATTGGGCCAACTACTCTCAGCAAAATTATGCTATGTTTCTCCTAGATTTTGAAAAGGCCTATGACAGGGTTGAATGGAACTTTATTTCCATGATGCTTGAGGCTTTTGGGTTTCCTAGTATTTTCTGTAATTCTGTTAAGATGTTACTTAATGATGCTTTTGCACAGATAGATATCAATGGCTCCCTCTCTGACTCCTTCCCCCTTGGTAGATCCATCAGACAAGGTTGCCCCTTGGCCCCTGCCCTCTTTGTTATTGCCTCTGATGCCCTGTACTACATTCTTAGAGATAACTCAATCTCCCTTGTTGTCAGGGGCATATCTCTCCCTAATAATGAAGAGCTTATAAACTGCCAATTTGCAGATGATACTGTTACTTTCTTTGAAGCCATTGCTGACAACTTTGAAGCTCTGCAAAACAAACTTAGTTTCTTTTGCACTATCTCTGGTGCTCGTCTATCCCACTCCAAATCTATATGTCTAGGATGGGTTGAGCAACCCCCTGACTGGTTTAAAATCTATGACTTTCATTGGGGAGGTCCGCAGAAAATTGTGAGATATCTGGGCATACATTTCTCTATTGATCCCTCCCTTAAGGATATGTGGTCTTGGGTAAAAGAGAAAATCACTAAAAATCTGGATAAGTGGCACAACAGGTCCTTATCCTTGGCTGGCAGAGTTCAGGTTTGCCAAAAAATTATTTCTTCCTATAATATCTACTATTCCTCAGCTTGGATGTTCAGTAACTACCAAATCTTGGAAATTCAAAAGGCCGTCATAAACTTTCTCTGGTCGGATGGTAAAGGAAATAGAAAGATGCATGTTGTTAAATGGGATTGGTGTCATACTGATAAGCTCCTAGGGGGCTTGGGTTTGAAGGACCTTAAACTCCAAGGGATTGCCCTTGCTGCCAAATGGATTTTTCACTCTATGGACGACAATGATCCTTGGAAGATCCTTATTAGGAACAATATTGAAAGGGGATTCCTCAAAAATGCAAAATCCTGGAAGAATCTGCCTTTCAATGATCTGATCATTGGCAACTTTCCTATTACTGTGCATGGATCTAGCGTCTTTAGATCCATATGGAAAGCCTGGAATCATGTTAGGAGCTATATCACTAACAAGGCCTTCCATGATGATTGTCAACTTTATGGTGAAAGATCCATCTGGTGGAACTTCCACTTATCTGGAAAACCCCTTGCCCTCTCCCAAGGCTGCTCTACTAGATACTGGAATAATAGGGGCATTTCTCAATTAGCTGACCTCTTTGAGCAAGACAGGTTAATTGGTTGGGATGAGCTCAGAAGCAAATTTAATATCCCGACCTCCCAGAAGAAAACTTATAATATGATTCTTAAAGCTACCAAGGACTTACCTACTACTTGTCATTTGGACTCTCATAGATATTTAAAATGCAAATGGTCGGATGGGACCATTATATCCAAAATCAAAGCCAAAAACGTTTACAAGGTGATTGGATATAATGATGCCATCATTGACCATGTCAATGTTGTTTGGTACACCACCCTGGACGTCTACTCCTAGAAGAATATATTATGGAAAGGATCTATAGAACCTAAAATAAAATGTTTTAAATGGCTGTCGATTCTTGACAGACTCCCAATTAGAAAAGATAACTCTGCGATTGATTACTGCAACTTGTGCAGAATGCCTGAATCAGGAAGACACATTCTCTTTGACTGTATTTTTGCTAAGGAAATTTGGAATATGTTTGGCATCACTTATCCTATGATTATTAATACTCTTGAAATCATCACTGGGCATATTGATGGGCTAAATAAAGATACTAATCTTTTTTGGAACATTCTCTCTTCTAATATCTTATGGCAGATTTGGAAATGTAGGAATGGGGAAAGATATCATAACACCCCCAGAGTTCTTACTGAGTCTTTTCGAAAACTCACTTATTTTAAAATCTTCTTGCAGGTTCATACTACCATGATGATGGATAGGAAAAAGCTCAAAAGGTTCCTAAAGACGGGATATGCCACTTTCTTCATCTATGAGATGAAAAATGGATATGAATGGAGGAGGAATTTGGATAATTTGCAGATCTTCGAGAGGACTTGCAAAATGTTTATCCAAGAGGTTAAGAATAAAAAGAATGCCAAAAAGGACCAATTCCTTATGCTTGCTCAAATCCAAGAGAACAAAAACATTGTGTGGATGGAGGGATCTATGGGGTGGACACCCTGGGTTGACACCCATGATGATATTTTACATTAGTTTTATGATTACCTTTTGGTAACTTTGTATAGGACTTACTGATATTTAATTATCTTGCTACTCTTGTTGAGAGGCTTGGCCTCTTGCTTCTGTACATCTCGATGTAACTGATTCTGTCTTTTTGTGATTGCCTTATATATAATATAAAAAAGTATTATATAGTAAATATCTTTTGTATTATATTTTATATTAATTATATATTACATTATATTTTTATTCGATAATTTTTAATATAAATATAATATTTTAAAATTAAATTTGCTTTATATAAAATGTTAAAAAATAAATTGACATTATATAAATATAATTAATTATTTCTAAAAGTAGATATCTTAGTTTTAATAAGAACTAAAACTAAAACAAATAAATTAAATTAAATAAATAAAAATAGTTCTTAGATAAATATAAAATAACAAAAATAAAATAATTAAAAAAAATAATTATTATAAAAATAAAAAATAAAACAATAAAAAGATTATAAAATTTATAAAAAATTTAAAGAAGATAAAAAAATAAAGACAGTAAATGGGGGAAAATATGGCGTGTAATAAAAAAGGGCGTACTGTGCAGTCACCTGTAGTCACCACTAAATACGGAAGGCAGAATTACGGAAGGCGTGTATAAGAGAACTGTACGTTGAAGTTCATTCCAGCGAGGTCGATGTGCATATACACTGTCAAAGGTACAATCTGGCACCTGTATAGACAATTCCTCGTCTGACAGCCAAAGGAAAAGCTGAGCCCCGCATACGCATACACATACACAGTCCATGGGATTTGGGAAAAACACGGAATGCTGATCAAGTGTGTGGCGTCAGGAGATGCCCGTGTACGACAAGAAATGGACATGATTGAATAAAGTAGAAGAAACAAGATAACATTTATTAGGAGAGAGTGGTCGATGGTGATGCGGGTTTCTGGGCAAAGGCTATCCAACCCCCAAAAGAGCATGGGGCTATGCCATGCCACTGCATATTCTGACAGCCAGCCCGTGCATCAAACCATTGTCAGTTTTTTTTTTTTTTACATGCTCAACTGATTTAATGAATTTTATATTTTTTTTTTTACTATTTATTTTTAAGTGTATAGTTTTTATTTTAGATTTGTTTTTTTTTATATAATATAATGTTTAAATATATTATATATTAAAAATATAATGTATTAAATATATATAATATTTTTATACAAATATAATTGTATTAATATATATTGTAAAATCATATATTTAAAATATATTTATAAATTTAAGTTTTTCTTTTATATAATATAATATTTATTATATTATAAATATAATATTATATCACATCTATTATATTATGAATATTATCTATTATAATTTCTATATACATTGAATGATTATATAAACACTTAGAAATGTTAACATTTTTATCTATATTAAATTTTAAAAATAAAAAAATAATATTTAAACATTATATTTAACATTTTTAAGTGATTAATAATTTTATAATATTAATTTAACAATCTTTAAAAATTAGAAATGTTAATAACTTAGAAATAGTAGTAAAGATATCTTGATATACATAGAATTAATAATATCTTAGAAATATTAAATATAGATAGATGATATTATTTAGGTTTATATACATATATTATACAAAATTTAATATATTTTTGTTTTATTAAATTAATAAACAAAATTATTTATCAAACATAAATACATTCTTAAAAATGATGAAATATGTCATAATTATTAGCAACAAATTATTAATAAAGGTAATCTTTAATTAATTGTACAATATAAAAGTGTATATCCCAATGTTTTTTTCTAGTTTTACATTATTTTAGGTTGGTGTTTTTTTAGTGTACACAAGTGTATATCTTAATTTATTTTAGGTTGGTGTCTTTGCAAGTGAAAAAGGAAAGTTGAAAATTTAAGTTAATAAAATATTTTTATTAAGATATTTAAAAGATATCTTGATAGACATAGAATTATTAATCACTTACAAATGTTAAATATAGATAGATAATATTATAAAGATTTATATACATAAACCATAGAAAATTTAATATATTTTTATTTTATTAAATTAATAAACAAAATTATTTATCAAATTTCAAACATAAATCTAGTGTATATCTAAAAATTATGACATATTTTTAATGATAAATAATTTTGTTTCTTAATTTAATAGAATAAAAATATAATAAATTTTATATAATTTATGTATATAAATCTTTACAGTATTATCTATCTATATCTAGATAATATTTTGGCAGCTTTTTCTTTATTTTAGATTTTCAACTTTATTTTATTTTAGATATATCTTAGTTATTAGATTTTCAAATTTCTTTTTCCACTTGCAAAGCTTTTCAATCATATAATATTTTGTAAACTTCATTTTAAAAAATAACAATAGAAAACTAACTTTCATTGAAAACTAACTTTATAAATTAACTTTTAGAATATTTGTTTAACTTAGTTAAAATCTATTATATGCATTTTTATTAAAAAAATTTAAATTGTACTAAGTCAATTTCATTAACTGAAATCAATAATCATTAAATTTTAAAGTTATTTTTATCATCCAAAATTGTAAATATATATCATCTAAAATTGTGAATGTAAATTTTAAAGTCCATTTTAAAATTTGTTGCCTATATTTCCCTAATTAACATTTTTGATTATTCAATAATCTACCATAAGAAAGACAAAAGATTTTCACATAAATGAAAATCTCACAACAAAAAATAAATTAAAAAAAATAAAAGATAGAAATATAAATATTAATTTTTTGTTTTTAAAATTTAATATAAATAGAAATGTTAATTCTATGTATATAAAAATTATAATAGATATAGATAGAAATGTTAATAAAAAAAATAAAAATTTAAAAAATAAAAGTTAAAAAAAAAAATCTCCTTGTAACTCATATGATTTTAATATTATATATTATAGAAAGGTTGGTGGTGGCACAAAATCCAAATCTGAAGCACATAAAAATAAATTAAGAATATATTATATTAGAATATATTAATATATTGCATTAGAATATATTAATATATATTATATTCGAATATATTAATATATTATATTAGAATATATTAATATATTATAATATATAATATATAATTTTACAATATATATTAATATAATTATATTTATATAAAAAATATTATATATATTTATTACATTCTATTTTACATTATAACATTATATTATTACATTATATTTTTAATATATAATATTATAAACATAATATTCTAATAATATATAATATATAATTATATAATTTATAATATTATTTATATCAATCTATAATATATTATATTATTATATTATAATATCATAATATAATAGATGTGATATAATATTATATTTATAATATAATATAATATAATATAATATATAATATAAATATTGTATTATATAAAAAAAAAAACTAAATTTATAAATATATTTTAAATATATGATTTTACAATATATATTAATACAATTATATTTGTATAAAAATATTATATATATTTATTACATTATATTTTTAATATATAATATATTTAAACATTATATTATATAAAACAACAAATCTAAAATAAAAATTATACACTTAAAAATAAATAGTAAAAAAGAAAATATAAAATTCATTATAAATAAATAAATGTCAGTTGAGCACGTAAAAACAAAAAAAACTGACAATGGTTTGACGCACGGGCTGGCTGTCAGAGTATGCAGTGGCATGGCATAGGCATCCGATGCCCCATGCTCTTTTGGGGGCTGGATAGCCTTTGTCGGGTTTCTGTTGGGATAGGAGTTACAGAGTCTAGGTCTTAGATAACATTTATTAGAACAGAGGGTTGTCTTAGATAAAATTTATTAGGACAGAGGGTTTGATGGTGACGGGGTTTCTTGGGATAGGAGTAGAGAGAGAGTCCAGGTCATACGAGTTAACAATTATTGTAGTAATGTTGCATTTAAAATAGTACTTTTTGTTTTTTTGTTTTAATATGTAAAAATATGTACATATCACATTAATTATGGGTCCAATCAATGGTTAGGTAATTGTTTTTTATTTTTTTAAATATAAGTGAATGGAAATAGATATTTATATATTTCATATTAAATTACTTTTTTCAAAATAATGATAAAACATGTATATATTTAACATACATTTTATCTATTATGGACATGACATTTGTCCATCTTCCATATACATTTGAGAAAATTACAAATAAAAGTGTTCTTTATATTTACCTTGCAATTACTGAAAAAAGTTCTTAGACCCGCCAATGTATATTAATTTACAATAAAACGACAATATTAAACATTATAAACAAGACATATAAATTCATAATGATATGTGTTATTTATTTCATGCAATCTAATTTTTCAAATACATCCCACTTTAAATATTCTTACAACACCTCTCAAATCATACTTTTAAATGTTTATAAGGCAATCTTTCAAATATATCAAACATAAATAAATATTGTCAGCCTAATTTAAACCCTCACACAACAACCTCTCAAATCAAAATGATACATAGTATTCAAACTAGATTTCATATCACTTCTCTCATTAATTTCAGCTATACCTAATACAAATTTCCTCCAACAATTCAAATCCTTCCACTTGCTCCACACAATACCCTCAATTCCTTATAAATTTAGTTTGAATTCTACATTGCACATTTAAGAATTTCATTGCTCTTATTGCAGCTTTAAACACATATGTTAATTCTACATTGCACATTTCACAGTATCAATGACTTGTTGCAACTTCATACAAACATATTCTACCCTCATGGGTACACACATATATAACTCAAATCAAGATTATTTTGGATTTTACTATTTTCATAATTTTTCATTTTGATTCAAAAGTCAAATTCACTTATTTACTTTCATTGGTACAGATGTATAGCAATAGAAAACTTTTGTGATATGTTGCTATTATATGTCCTTTTATCTCCTCTTTTTTTATAATTTTCTATAAGTTATATATTTATATTTAGGAAATACATATTTTCAACCTATTCTACACATTTAGACACTTCTAAACTAGTTTCATAAAATTTTCTTCAAGACATTTCAGATTTCTAAATTATTAATTACATTTGAATAAAGGTATCTGCATTTAATAAATATTTATATAGATTAGGTACATGCACCAACTATATTGTATGAATAAATAAATAAATGATTTTGTGTATTTGTTGCTCAAGTAATATCTAAGAAAATGGTGAGATTATATTTCTATCTTTCTACAAAGCCATAATGTAAAGCTATTGTAGGTAACTATCCAAGTGAAATCTTTAAATTCATTGTTATTTATGTCAACTCTTAAAGTATATTGAAACAAGTTGTATTTTATTATTTTTATTGATAATTTTTTTCTTGCGCTTAATTAATTTTATATAAATTTAGATTCATAATTGTGTTCTTAAGAGTTAATTTTTAATAATTAGTATTTTATTTAAATATAAATTTGTATTTCAAGAAAAGTTTAGATGTCAATATTACATGATAAAGAAGCAATATGTTCAATACTAATTTTTAGGGTAAAGTAAGGTTTAAGGCTAACATATTAAATGTTAGATAGAAATTTGTCTGATTCATTTGATTTTTACTACATATATTTGTCTTTTATCAAAATTTGTTCATATCTCTCCAATTTTAATAAAACATCTTCAAAATTTATTGATAGAAAATGTTTGGTTATTGCATTCAGTCACAATCTTTCTAAATTATTATTTTTATTCAAATTTTTATTTTTTAATATATATTAAAAGAAAAAATATAGACCAAGTCTGTTTCAAACATTAAGTTTTACAATTATTTCTTAATGCTTTAGTTTACATTTTTTATATTTATCAAATTATTTAATAATTTCATAACTTGTCAAATCCAATTCACATGTCCATTACATCTGATGTGATTGTTGATATACGTTAACATCCACATGACAAAGCCCAAACAAATGATCAACATAAAAGTTAAAAAACAAAATTGTTGACTTGATGTGATTGTTGATATACGTTAACATCCACATGACAAAGCCCAAACAAATGATCAACATAAAAGTTTAAAAAAAAAATTGTTGACTTGATGTGATTGTTGGTATACATTAACATCCAAGGATCCATGACAAAACCCAAACAACCCATAAACATAAAAGTCAAAAGAAAATTTTATCGAGTCATGTGATTGATAATATATGTTAAAATCCATGGGCCCCATTACAAAACCCAAACAAACAATCAGCATAAAAGTTGAAATAAAATTTGGTTGAGTTGATGTGATTGCTAATATATTTTAACATCATGTTCCATGACAAAACCCAAACAAACCATCACATAAATATTGAAAGAAAATTTTGTTGATTTGATGTGATTGCTGATATACATTAACATCCACCGACCCCATGACAAAACCCAAACAAACCATTAACATAAATGTTGAAAGAAAATTTGGTTGAGACAACTCATTCCTTGTTGGAAATGTTCTTTTCTGAAAAAGCGAAAATAGAATATCATCTTGGCCTTAAACATTCGACATAATCCGTCGTGCTTGGAAGAAACAAATAAAGCGCACATGTGCACTATACTGCATATCCCAGAGATTCCCTTCTTTTCTTCTTGGGAATGGTCTCTACATCTTAAAGAAAGTGAAAATGGAATCTGAGCTTAGCTCCACATACCCAACATGATCCATGGATCTTGAAGGAAAGAAAGCAGGGACCTGGAAGATGCGACCGTACGAAAAGAAATAGTATTGAATTGGAAAACCTGCATGTTTTTCTCAACTGAAAGCGAAAGATGCGCTTCTCCAACCATTACAAGAAACAAATGCTGACTTTATAACTCTCATGTAGTTTGCTACTTTAGAATATGTTGTTGTACCAAAATAATAAAACCTGAATTATTTGTACTAATATTTTCAGAATGATGGAGGTTGATGTATCATTTGACATTTTGTCATTTTATCACACTTGTTTTATTAAATATATTTTACTCCCTTGGAAGATCCATTCTCCTATTGCGGTAAAAGCGTAAGATGTGAGTTTTAACTTCAAGCAGCACTATTCTAACAAATGTTTATTGTTGCAGTGATGTCTACAATTCCTTCATCCTCATCTAAAACGGTGGGAGCAGCTCTTCAACGGCTGAAAATTTTCTATACTTAGAACGCAAACCGTCTTTAAGCTTCATATTATATCTTTTTATTTTGCTTTTACTCAATTATTTGGCTGTACTTGGGGAGCTCATCAAAACTTATCGAAATACTGATTTATATCGTTAAATTACTTTCTCTTCAATCTTGTGATTTATATCGTTAAATTACGTTCTCTTCAATATTGTGATAACATCCACATAACAAGCCCAAACTATTTGATATTAATATGTTTTCTTTGTTGATTTATTTGCATATTGAGATTGAGAAAAAATATTAATTATATAGACTAAACTACAAAAAAATATAGAAAATTATAATTATTCATTCATTTGTTTCTATGCAAATTAATTCTCTTTAATCTTGTGATAACTTTTTTTAGTGCTATCATGTTGTGATTCTCTAAGTAAAGTATCTATCGACCTTTAAAAACTGAGATAGTTAAAAATAGTAATAAAATAATATTTTTTTTATCATTAAGAATTTAGACACTTCTTCAATATATAATTTTCTCATTTACCTTATATATTATCATATAAGTTGTTTGTAGCTGAAATAATTATTTTTCAATCAAACTGGTGTCTCCTTTATGGCATACAAACAACTTCATCATTTATCCACATTTAAGGTAACCAATTTACAATCCCTAAACAAATAACATAACTTTTTTGTATCCGCATAAATTCTAAAAGAAAATATATAAATATATTGCAACAACATCATGCTACACATAGGTGTTGTGGATGAAACAAACATTGAAGGATATTAGAGTATTGTATGATGAACCTATTTATTTCTTATGTGATAATACAAGTGCTATAAATATCTCAAATAACCTGGTAATACATTCAAGAAAAAAACATATCTCTATCCAATATCACTTTCTTAGAGAGAAGGTTTCAGAGAATGAGGCGAAGCTAGAGTATGTTCTTGTAAAGGATCAAGTTGTAAATATTTTCACAAAGGCTCTTCCGAAAGATACTTTTGGGTATCTCCAGTAGAAGTTATGGGTTATTTCCCCTCCTTTCAACTAGATGCATAAGTATGTGCATCTGTCTAGGAAGCATTTCATGACACATTCTTGGTCTTAGACTGATGTAGGCTATTTCTTAGGGGTGTTAGTGTAGTGTTAAGTTTTCACTTAGGGTTAATCACGTAAGTGGTTTTTTCTTGTATCGAGTAGTTTTTCACCTGTTTATTTTTTCATGCCTTTAAAAGGCTTGTGTAATTTATCATCTCAATTCATTGTTTTCATTTATGGTGAAATAGTGTGTTGCTTCTCTCATATTTGTGAAGGTTTATTTTACAGATGGTAATCTTGGGCTCGGTGGTCTCCACCAACATGGTATCAGAGCTGCCCATTTTTCCCTCCTTCCTTTGAGAGTTTTCATTGAAGTCTTTTGAGATCCGAATTGATTTTTTTTCCAAACTAGTGTTGGAATAAATTCAAAAGAATGTTCATCTTTGGCCCCTGTAGTTGCGGAGCCATGAAATTAATTTGAGCAGTTGGAGGCAGTTGTTTGGTGTCTCTCATGGCTGATTCCTATAGCAGTGTGATTTTTTGTGATTAGAAGGTGGGGCGATTGGTGACTTGTTGTTTGTAGGCCGATTTTCCATCATAGACCCATGACTGCTCTCCTTTTTTGTAGTCATGATTCTTCCTTTGGATGCACTGCAATTCATTGGTTGAATGAAGTTAGAGGGAACACGAGATCGAGGTGAGAAATTTGTAGTTTAAACCTAGTCACAATTTTTTGAGCAAAGATCGTGATTTTTTGTTGTATAGAGGCACGATTTCTTCCATTTTGTTGCTATGTGGGTAATTTCTAAATACTTTTTTTATGTTGATCTTTTGATTTTGTATGCCAGCACTGGTAATAATCATGGTGTTGCATAAGAACTTGGAGAATAACTGATTGAGATTATTGAATAAACAAAGAGGTTGGTGATTCTATGGTGAAGAGGCTATGTGGGAGAGATTGGCCATTTGAACTTTGGAGTTCTTTAGACCTATTTTGATTCATCTCCTATTGCTTCAAAGGTTGGTTCTTTAACACAACAAGATGTTTTTGATCCTTTAGATCATTCTTTGTGGGAGAGTCACTTGATAGGTCTTGCAGAGTTGTTTTGTGAATCTCACATTTCTCATTTGGATGATGCATTTGAGGCTATATCCCTTCTTTTTATGATAGTATTTGCATTGTTGTCAAACCATCTATTTTTTTTGAGATTGTTGCTTCAGAGTTTTCACATGGTCTTGTTGATCCACCTTCTTTAGTTGAGGTTGCACCTGATCATGATGTGACATTTGGTTATGTGGAGGCACTGAGATAGTTTTTAGAGGCATCTTTCATGTTGATCCTTCCTCTCCCTTATTTTGTTTCAGAGTTGGAGTTTCTCTTGCATTAGTGGTTTTTTTCCCCTAAAGGGAGGCATGTTGTTTATAGACATGGGATATGCTTTAGACTTCCAGGATTAGCATAGGAGTTTCTTCATCATGGGAGGGATCTTCAACATTTTCTATGGAAGGGCTACATAGTCTCTCTCCTTTTGTTATTTTCTGAGATCAATGATGGGAGTTGTCGTTGGGGGGTCTTGTGAAGTCCCCCTTTCACTTTTTTTAGCCTTTCCCTTTTTAATCTTTTTTTTCCTCTCTTTTGGAGAGGAGTTTTTTGTTAGAACACAACGATCTACTATGAAGGGGGTGAATCAATAGATATAAAAACTTTTAGAATTGAAAACCTATTTGCATAATCAATCATATAATCCAGATGTGCAGATTAAAATATAAACCAATATAACAATCACATTCACATAAAGCAACAACTCATAACACTAGATATACGTGGAAAACCCAAGATGGGAAAAACCACAATGACAAAAGCTACTTGAGGCTACTACTCAAATCCAACATCACAAATGAAATCTCTATTGCAAAGTTTAGGGATATAACCCAAGGAAGCTTAAACTCCCTGATTTAGAAGCTACAACTTCAAGGATGCTACAACACCTTGTTTTAGGAGCTACAACTCCAAGGAGACTACAATCACCTAGTTTGAGCTACAACTCAGTTAAATGAGGCTACAACCTCAACACAATTACAAATTCATATGTGAATACAATTAGGTTCTACTCAAACTAAAAACACACCATTACATTCAATGAATTGTTGCACACCTTGCAAATTACACTACTGTTGTTGAACATGCACTTTCAGCAACACTCCCTTGCTCTACACTCTCTTCTCTAATGCATTCTCAGCTATACATCTCTCTGTTCAAAACTTTGTGCACTCACAAACTCCTAACTCTTTATCAACACTTGCAAATTCAACAACTTGGACAATATCTAATTGTCTTTCTTCTTTACCAATCTACAATCATTACCTCAAGATTCGCTACTTCATCTAGATCATCCCTTACATCTTATTAGGGTTTCCATCACTTGAAAACTTCACCATCAAGCTACCCGTTCATTGAGCTACACACCTTCATTAAGCTCATCATAAAGACATCTGATAAGGGTTATCAGATATCACCATGGCTATGCATCGAGCCACACAACATTTAATTCTGATATATAGAACATTCCTTCATTCTCTCTGTCAAATCCTAAAATATTATTATGCATTCAATGCATTCTTTTGTTCATTTGATCAGATTTGATTTTGATCGGCATGACTCTTTGTGCCACCAACCTGTAGATCGAATCATCTTAATAAATTGTTCACTGGGTAATTGAGCGATCTGATTTTTTTATATGTCGGTTGTCATATTAAAACCCTTGTTCACACTTGTCATAGCCATTTCTGATCTCTACTTTTGAATTTTGAACATCAATCTACCCCTTTCATGCCCTGATCCATTGGGTCTCATTCATAGTCACAGCTTTAAAACACAACCATCCAATAAACAATTGTTTAAATATCCATCATTGATCATATCCTTCATAACCATCGTGTATCGCTGAAACACTTAGAGCCATCACATCCATTTTCATGATGTAGCGATCTCCATCACATATCACTATAACACTTCAAGCTTTTCCATTCATTACCACGATGGGAGGAGATATAGCGATCACACACCTTCTAATCTCTATCATTCACAGCTATCCAATTAACTCTAACAATGGGTCCACAACATCTCCAAGAGATGGCAGTCTTATGCCTTGTGTCTATTGCTGACATCATGCTCCACTATCGCTCAACACTCATCATGCATCACTGAAAGCTTCGACTCTTAACAATGCATTAGCGTGATGCAACCTATACATGCTGATGTCACTTTCCACTAACATCGCTCATCATTGAAATCTCCAAATTCTTCACTTCACAACAATGATGTGAAGTGATCGGGCGATATGATGCCATGTATCATTGGTCCCACCAAGGTACTATTCTTCGTCAGGTATCACTAAAATATAGATCAGTTCTCAAATGCTTTCGGTGATGCACGATATCCAACGATAACCTTTGGATCTTCAACTTTTGATCACTACCATTCCCCACTGACCATTGAATGTCTTCATCACATATCGCTAAACTTAATGAAAACTTCAACTTGCTTTTCCTGATGGGCAAGATCAAGTGATAGTCGTTCATCATGTATTGTTGAACTTACCACACACTCCAACTAGCTTTCTACAATGTGCAATATCAAGCGGTGACAAAGACCAAATGACAAGGTGAAGGGGTCGGTCACCGAATCAGCTTAAGTCTTAAGTAGTAACTTAAGTAGCCAGCAACCACCTTAACTAGTTAACAATGAATTAGAAGACCTTTCTACACCCATGACTACAACCCTAGGGTTTTACCAGTAAACCCTAATTTTGACCGAGAGGAAACATAGTTCATTTCAGAGAGTGTTATACATCCTCTAGACCTACACATCACATTTATGAGAAGCTCTCAAAAAACCCATATCAAATCTGATCTTTGATTTCTCTTTAGATGCCTAGAAGAATACTTTGCAATTTCATGACAACAATGCACCACATGGAGCAACATTTTGCAATCTACACATCTTCCCTGAGCTAGATCCTCAACATGTCATGTTCCTTTTTGGCATCAATGACATAACTCCCTTTTATAGGATTAGTTCCATCTCACTCTTGATCCCCTTTTGACATCAATGAAAATAATATGCCAACAATCTCCCCCTTTTCATTGATGGAAAAACTAAATGCTCATACCAATCGGTTTGTAACACCCCTCCATTTTGCTCTTATATTTAGATAGTGTGTGTCTTTGTTATGTTTTGTTTTCTGTTAGTACTTTGACTATGATAGACTATGATACTTTGTTATTATTTGATCGCTAACTTTGGAGTGATGTGGGTTCTATATTATGATGTGATGGTACATTATTCTGATGTTTATTATTATGAAATGCTTTTGATTAGCATAGTGTTTATTTGAATTAATATTGTTATATGCTCATGAGCAATTTATTGATGTTAGATTCGTCAATTTGTTATGACATTGTATTGGTGAAGGGGGAAAAATTGCATCACTCGCTTGTGAGCGCCCTATGATTCCACGATTCTCTCTTCACGGTGTGTTTGATTACGATATATATGCATGTTCGATATATGTTTTGTTTGTTGGTTTGCAGGTACAAGACATCGACTCCACTTGGTTTCACATGTTTGAGCGTGTCCATTGCCCAACGGTATTGTTGATTGGGAGATAGTAGCTAGGTTTCCCTTGTCAAGCCACCACCCTGGTCATAGTGTGTCATCGGTTTTAGTTGGTTATGTTTTTCTATTACGTTCATTTTTTCCTTGATGACATTTATGTTGCAAAGTGTGTTTAAGGAAAATAAATGCTTTAAATATTTTAGTTGATTATTTAATTAATCGTGTTTATTGTGTTAGAAGGTTGTAATTTAATTTAATTAATTTAATCTATTTGGTAAAATAATTTAATCTTACGATTAAATTTCTTTTATTAATTAATTAAATTAATTGAATTAAGCTTAAATTAGAATATTATGTATTTTTGAAATTATTAAAATGATTTAATTTTTAGAAATATCTAGAGGGATTGGTGTTAATTGATTTTAGAAGATATTTGTTTCTCGATATGTGTTTGGGAAAATTAATGACGGTGGTTGGGAAAAATATTTTCATAGAGAGAATAATGGTTGTAACCAGGAGAGGTGAGAAGTTTCTTCATGGAAGAGAGGAGAGGATATTTTGTGGGGAAAGGTTGCTTAAAAATGAAGTTCTGGTTATTGTATTCTGGTTGTGAAATTTTGGGGAAAAAAATAGTCTCGGGAAAATTCTTTGGCTTGGGAATTATTCTATTTTCTGGATGAAGCTCTGTTTTATGGAGGAAGCTCTGGTTGTTCTAGAAGAAGCTTGGTTCTGTGGAAGAGGATCTACACCAATCCACATCCCCTCAAGCGTTGGAATTCAAGTTCCTCTATTATTCTAGTTAACTTCATTTTGGAAAATTTTCTTAGATTAATTTACTGTCCAGAAAAAGATTGTCTGTGCAAATTATGAAGCTTTTTGAGTTTTTGTTAACTTAAAAAAAAATGTCATATCTGAAACTTTCTGTGAAATCTTCTATAGAAATTATTGCAAGAAAAATCTTTGTTTGTGAAGAAATTAAAACTCTCCATAGAAATTATTGGTAGAAAACATCTCGAGAATTTCCTTGTAATATTGTCTATAGAAATTTATTGTTCTTCCTCCTATTAGATCTGTTGTCTAGAGAAATTTGGATTTTTTTTGGATATGTTGCATATATTTCCCTGTAGAAAACGTTTTGGGAATTTCCTCCTACAAGAAAAGAAAATAGTGGAAATTTTGCCCTCTAGAGCGTATGATTTTGGTATAGTTAAATACTTATATATATTATATATATGTATATATATATATTAGATATATATATACATACATATATCATATTTAAATATGTATATTTATTTACATTTACCTGTAGAAAAATTTACATGATAGAATTAACCTGTCGAATCGACGTACGATGAACTTATTTCGAAGTGATTTGTTTTAAAAAAAACCTTGTTAAGGTTTCGTTTGCATTTTATAGGGGAGGTTGGGCTCTCCCCATAGCCGCCCCTTGGGAGGTGCTGCGGGGAGGCAGTGCTGCCCTCCCCCTCATGGCTGCCCATATGGAGTTGGGGATTCGGCTATGGGAGCCACAACCACTTCCTCCCAATGAATTCATTCGAACTTACAATTTAATTCCATTCGCCATACTTTTGTTTGAGAGTTGGGCATTGTGAATTATTAAATGAATTTTATATGCTACAAATATATGATTATGGTTTATATTTATTTATTGGATTTAATAGATATATAAAATAATATATATTTATATATTTAAATATATATATATATAAATATATATATGTATATATATGTATGTATATATATGTATATATATATGTATGTAAATATATATTAAGTATATAATTTATTTGGTTCTAAATAAAAAGGTATTTTTGTTAAATAATTTTAATATATATAATGTATATACATTGGTATATATATAATTTTTTATATATGATTATGTATATATTCAATGTGTATATATTTAAATATATATCAAATGATGTTATTTAATAAGTGCATGCATCATATGCACAGTTGGAGAATTTTAAAGTAATATGTTTAAATAGAAGAAATCAATATTTTGAATTAAAGGTAATTGAGGAATTGAAGTGTTAGATAGATTGGAAAAGAGATTTTATTTAATTAGATTATTTGGGCAATATTTTATTGTTTTTCACTGAAGGGAAATTGGATTTAGGAAATCCCAAAGATAGATTTATTTTTTGTTTAAATTGCCTTTTAAATATAATTTTCTTTATGTTCTTGTTGGAGAAAATTGTTTAGAAGCATTTGTAAGACTTCCAGTTGTGGTATTTTAGATTTGGGGGTTGTATTTTAATGTCAGCCTTTTGATTTCCCTTGGGTAGTGCGTATAGTCATATTTAGTGAATCACCTAGTTACCACAAACGGGGATGTGTTGCCTCCTATGTTTGGAGTGGAATTTGTTATGTGTTGCCTCCTATGTTTGGAGTGGAATTCATTATTTGTATGTGTGCACTAGTTACCCTTGGATTATGGATTTGTTCCATGTGCTTTATATAGGGAAGTGACTCATGATGGGGTCTGAGGCCAAGGAATATCTGTTGGGGTAACCCATACAGTTTTGTGATAACACTTCTTCTATGTCAGTAGTATGTATGGTTCACTGATTTATTTAATTATGTAACTCTGGAAGCAATGTAACCAATGTGTTAGTGTTGTAATTATATTTGATTAGTTTTGTCTTGGGATAGCCTGTGTCTGGAGGTAGTTGGTCTTGTTTAGGTAGCCATGTTACTATCTCCTAGCACAGGGGGTGGGCCTTCGGGTACCACTTGACTGGGTGGAACGTACACCTTACTCCATTGGGTTCCCTTCTTCTGTTCGTGATAGTGAGATATTCCAGTTGGAGAGCTCGTGGGTACTAGTTGATATGTTCCTTTCATTTGATTATTGTATCTGTTGGACATTTGTATTTATATTACTCGTCAATTATGTTCGAGGACTCTTATAAATTGTAACACTTATGTATGATCTTCCTCATTTTGGGAATGAGTATTGTAAACATTATTTGAAGTAAATGTAATCTTTGGATCTTTATGTACTTCTATCTTATGTGATGTTTAATGCTTTGGATGTATGTACTTTAAATTCATAAGTAATTAATTATATGCTATGAATGATTTTATGTTTATATTATGGGATTTAGTTGTAACCTTAGTCATGTGCCTTAGAGGATGTTTGTGATAGTGTAGTGCACCTTTCATGTTATTATTGCACTTTAAAAAAAAAATTATACGCTTTCGTAGTTGTTGCAACTTCCTCTAGGGTTACATGGTGGGGCGTTACATGGTTGAAATGGTCAAATACCAATTGAAAGCAATTGAGATCTATAAATTTCTGAGTTCTGCACCAATTGGACACATAAAGCAATTCTCATCCTTTGATATGCATCTCCACCATGCTCATCCTACTCAATTGAGAATTCATTCATGATATTCTCCCCCTTTGACATCAATGGAAAAGGGCGGACTCCCCCTAACACATTACACCCCCTTTGACAAGCAATTCAAAGAGAAAGTCGGAATCATCCATCAAGTTGTTAGAAATTTGTAAAATTATTGGTACCTAACTTGATCACACTATCCTTTTCCAGGGATAAGAAATAGTCAATGAAACACCCCCTGGATGTACACCCTATCACTAATATTTATTGATATGATGTGGGAGAAACCACTCCCAACTGTTGCCTCAAATATTCAAACTGTTTTGTGGGAAGTGATGATTGACATATGATTAGTTTTGGAGTGCATCACTGGTTTCTTTGATATATTGATGGCACTTGAATTGTCACAAAGAATAGAGATAAACTCTTCATCTTCCAATTTGAGGTCTTTTAACATTTGCTTTATCCATAAGACCTAAGTACAACATGTAGTTGTTGCAACATATTCTACTTCTATAGTAGAAAGAGTGATAGAATCTTGATTTTTTCTCATCTAGGAAACCAATTTGTTCCCCAAGAAGAATGCTCCACCGCTAGTACTATTCTTGTCATCTACACTTCTTTCCCAATCTACATCTGTATATGCTATTAAAGTGAAATATTTGCTTTTTGGATACCATAAGCCTTAGTCAACAGTGATTTTGATGTATCTAAATATTATTTTCACTTCATTGGCATGCGATTCTTTTGGTGCTTCCTGAAATCTAGCTACCATACAAATTGCTTGCATTATATCAGGTTTAGATACAATTAGATATAGTATACTTCCAATCATAAATTTGTATGTAATCTGATTTACATCATGTGACTCATCAAATTTGCTCAATTTGTATCCTATAATCATGGGGGTACTAACTGGCCTACTGTCTTCCATGCCAAATTTCTTGAGCATTTCCTTAGCATACTTAGTTTGAGATAAATATCCCCTTTCTAATTGTGCTATTTGTAGACCAAGGAAAAATGAAATCTCTCCTAGCATTGACATTTCAAATTCCTCTTGCATGTGAGTAGCAAATATCCTACACATTTTATCATCACTACCACCAAATATAATGCCATCTACGTATACTAACACAATAATCATGTGCTCACCTTCATATTTGAAACATAGATTGCTATATGCACCTCCTTTCTTAAAGCCTTGTTATTGTAGGTATTGATCCAACCTTGAATACCAAGCCCTTGGGGTTTGCTTCAAATGATACAATGCTTTTCTCAATCTATAGACATAATCATGATCCTCTGAAAGCTGAAAACCTTCTTGTTGCTCAATATATACTTCCTCTTCTAGGTTTCCATTGAGAAATGCAGATTTAACATCCATTTGATATACTTTAAATCTTTTATACACAAAAAATACAATAAACATCCTAATAGCTTCTAATCTTACAACTGGAGCAAATATTTCTTTAAAATCAATACCTTCTACTTTAGAATATCCTTTGCATACCAACCTTGCTTTGTTCCTAACCACTGCTCCATGTTCATTCAACTTATTTCTAAATACCCATTTTGTGCCTATTATATTCTTGCTTGATGGACAAGGAACTAATTCCCAAGTTTTATTCTTTTCTATTTGATTGAGTTCATCTTCCATTGCTTTCATCCAACTCTCATCTTTATTGGCTTCATCAAATCTTTTTAGTTCAATCTAAGATAAGAGGGAAAAGTTCACTTGTTCCTTGTTCTTTGCAAGCTTTCTTCTACTTTTCATACCCTCATTCTTATCACCAATTATTTGATCTACAAGATGATATTTTTGCACATATTTTGTAGGTGCTCATTCAACCACTTCTTCATTCTCTTCTTGTTGTTGTTGTTCTTCAGCTTGTGCACATATGCCATCCTCTTCTAACTCAATTTCAAAGTTGTTTCTGCTAGACTTACCTTGATTTTCATTTTCATCAACCCTAACATGTACACTCTCTACAATATTATGCAGTCTCTTGTTGTAACATTTATAAGCTTTTCTTTGATATGAATACCCCCAAAAAATCCCTTCATCACATCTTGACTCAAAACTTCCCAAATCTTCAGCTTCTCTTTTGATATGGCATTTACTGCCAAATACTTTGAAATTATTGACTGATGCAGGCCTACTGAACCATAATTTATATGGTGTTCTACCACTGTTAAATCTTATAAGAGCTCAATTTTGAATGTATACAACAATTTGTACTACTTCTTTCCAAAATATATCTATCAAGTTTGTCTCGTTCAACATGGCTCTAGCCATCTCCTTCATAATCATGTTTCTTCTCTCTACCACACCATTTTGTTATGGTGTTCTTGGAGCTGAATACTAGCGTTTGATTCCACGATCTTCACAATATTCCATGAATTCACTTGACATAAATTATCCACCTTTGTCTGACCAGAGACATTTGATTCTTCTCCCAGTCTCATTTTCTACCAGCTTCTTATAACCTTTAAATGCTTCAAATGCCTCAACCTTCTCCCTAAAAAGTGTGACATATGCCATTCTTGTATAATCATCAATCAACAAGATGAAATATATTTCTCCTTGAAATTCCCTTGTCCTCATTGGACCATATAGATCAATATGAATTATCTCCAAGGGTTTTGTAGTTGAATAATCCTTTATAGGAGACTTAAACTTTATTTTCTTTCCTTGTTGACATCCTTCGAAAATGGTATTTTCAGGCTTTGCAATCTTACATATATCTCTGACTAATCCTTTTGAACTTATCTTTACCAAATTGTCAAAGTTTACATGTCCCAGTCTTTTATTCCACAACCAACTCTCATCTGCTTGGCTAATTAGACATGTTTGGCCTTCCACTTCATATAGATTGTAGAGATTACTATCACTCCTTATCCCTTGAGCAATTGTTTTACCATTCATTCTTATCTTACAACCTTTAGAATCAAATACAAATTTATATCCATTATCACACATCTAGCTAACACTAAGAATATTATGTTTCAAACATTCCATATATAGCACATCTTTAGTTTTGTTCTTCCCATCTATGCTTAGAATTACTTTACCATGAATCTTAATAGTAGTATTATCACTTAGGCTTACTGAGCCTCCTTTTCTCATTTCAAGTTTAATGAATTTCTTTTTATCCCTAGTCATGTGCTTAGAGCAACCACTATCAATTACCCATAAGTCTTGTTCCTTTGCATGCAATGATGTTTGGGCAATCATTTATTGAGTAGGATTCTATTTTTTCTCCTTCCATATCTTCTTATGTTTATTTTCAACTTTTTCTTCCTTTTTCTCAATGACCTCAGTTTTCTTTCCAGCTTTAGAAGATGTTGTTTTCTTCTTCTCAGATTGAGCATTTTGTCTTCTAAAATTTTCTCTACAATCTCTAGCTATATGACCAAAATTATTGCAATTCAAACACACTACATTCATATCAATTAAATGAGAAAGTGGATTTTTACTTATGAAATTTGTATTTCTCCTTGGAATGACTTTACACTCTCTATCCCTATGACCAAAATTGTTACAAGTATAGCAATACCCATTAAAATATGATGAGTACCTGGTCATGGTGTTTCCTTCGGCTAGATGAGGATATCTTCTTTG